>JAYEVD010000141.1:0-83911 GCA_036346405.1 Phyllostachys edulis
AGGTGGTTTTCGAGATTTCATTACTTTCACCGATGACTATAGTAGATATGGATATATCTACTTAATGAGGCACAAGTCGGAATCCTTTGAAAAGTTCAAGGAGTTCCGAATGAAGTATAGAATCAACTTGGCAAGACAATCAAATCTTTACGATCCGATCGTGGAGGTGAGTTTTAAGCCATGAGTTTGGTAATCATTTGAAACAATGTGGAATTGTTCCTGACTTACACCACCCAAGACTCCACAATAGAATGGGGTGTCCGAGCGGCGAACAGACCTTGTTGGACATGGTTCGATCAATGATGAGCCAATCGGATCTCGCCATTATATTTTGGGGTTATGCTCTAGAAACCGCCGCTTTCATTTTAAATAAGGTACCATCTAAATCAAGAGATAAGACACCATATGAGATGTGGACCGAAAAGTCCTAGTTTGTCTTTTTCTAAGGATTTGGGGATGTGATGTCTATGTTAAACGCTTGACGCCCGATAAGCTCACACCCAAATCGATAAATGCTTTTTATAGGATATCCTAGGGAAACCAAAGGATATTATTTCTACAACCGAAGAAGACAAAGTTTTTGTTGCGAAATGGTGTCTTTTGGAGAAAGAGTTTCTTTCAAAAGGAGTCGATGGGAGAAAGGTGCAACTCGAAGAAATTCGGAAACATCTGAAAGTGTTTCAACTCCTATTGAACCTCTCATCGATGAACAAATTGTTGTTGAACACAGTAGATAAGGCACCAAATTTACGAGATCTAAAAGGCCGTCAATTGCCTACAAGGTATGGGCATGACGATTATTATTGAATAATGGTGAGCCTAAGACTTATGAGGAAGCGATAATGGACCCGCACTCGAGAAATGGCTTGGAGCCATGAAATCCAAATAGATTCCATGAGAGAAAATCAGGTTTGGAACTTGGTCGATCCACTTGATGGTGTCAAAACCATTGAGTGCAAATGGATCTATAGAAAAAGATTGATATGGATGGAAATGTTCACATTCACAAGGCTCGACTAGTCGCAAAAGGTTTTCGACAAGTTCAAGGAGTTGACTACGATGAGACTTTCTCACCAAGAGCGATGCTTAAATCTGTTCGGATCATTCTAGCAATTCTTCGTATATTTCGACTATGAGATATGGCAAATGGATGTCAAAACAGCTTTCCTTAATGGAAACCTAGATGAGGATGTGTACATGACACAACCTTGAAGGTTTTGTCGATCCAAAGAATGCTAGTAAAGTATGCAAACTTCAAAAGTCCATTTATGGGTTGAAGCAAGCATCTCGGAGTTGGAATATATGTTTTGATGAGGAGATCAAAAGGTTTGGTTTCGTCAAGAACAAAGAAGAACCTTGTGTTTACATGAAGGTTAGTGGGAGCGCACTTGTTATTCTCGATCTTGTATGTAGATGACATACTCTTGGTCGGAATGACATTCCAATGCTAGAATTGTTAAATCTTCATTAAGAAAAAGTTTCTCAATGAAAGATTTAGGAGATGCACATATATCTTGGGGAATAAGGATCTATAGAGATAGATCTAAGAGGCTAATTGGATTAAGCCAGAAATGTACATAAACAAAGTGTTGAATCGGTTCAACATGCAAAATTCCAAGAGAGGATTCTTGCCCATGGCACATGGCATTAATCTTAGTAAGAATCGGTGTCCTCGACCAGCGATGAGCGAGACAAAATGAGTGATATTCCATATGCTTCGCCATTGGATCTATCATGTACGCCATGATATGTACACGCACAGATGTATCATATGCTCTAAGTGTTACGGCAGATACCAAGTCGATCCCGTGAAGGTCATCGACATTTGTGAAAAATATTCTTAAGTACTTAAGAAGGACTAAAGATATGTTCCTAGTTTATGGCGGTGATGAAGAGCTCGTTGTAAATGGTTACACCGATGACGAGCTTTCAAACCGACAAAGATGATTATCGTTCGCAATCTGGTTTTGTATTCATTTTGAATGGAGGAGCAAAGGACTGAAAAGTTCCAAGCAAGAGGCGGTTCTTGATTCCGACGAGAGGTGAGTACATTCATGCTTCAAGTCGCAAAAGAAGGTGTTTGGATAAGGAATTTCATTGCTGAATTGGGAATGGTTCCGAGTGCCTCAAGCCCAATGGATCTCTATTGTGACAACAATGGAGCCATTGCTCAAGCTAAGGAGCCTAGATCCCATCGAAGTCCAAACACATACTCAAAGCGTTATCATCTTATCCGCGAATTGGTGGATAGAGGAGATGTTAAGATATGCAAAATTCATACGGATTTAAATGTTCTTCGATCCGTTGACAAAGCCTCTCACACGACCAAAGCATGAGGCACACACAAGAGCTATCGGTATTAGATACCTAAAATGATTGACTCTAGTGCAAGTGGGAGATCATGGAAATATGCCCTAGAGGCAATCATAGAGATGATTATATTTCATTATGTTCATGACATTGGATAATGTGTTATCTTGTTTCTAGAATAATATTGTTAATATTTATTGTCAAGTATGTGACTTGGTTGTGAAACTCTATATTTCTGCGATAATTATTCTTACACGATCCCTGGTCGTAAACATATGAGGACACATATGAATAGACTAGCATATGTATTGGTTGATGACTATGTTTCACGAGTCATAGATATGGAGATATCAAACCGATAATATAGACACATGTTAGAGAACATGATGTTGGATAAGACCCACCTTGAGACACTATTGAGATTGTTATGAATCTATGTGTCGTTAGTTGGTCTCAAGCAATGATGATGTATAATCCTTAGACACGAGATCGCATGGTTTCCTACATGTGTAAGAGCACTCTTAGGGGTTGCCAAACGCTACAAATGAATCGGGTAGTTATAAAGATAGTTTTCGGGTATGCTCAAACATGGAGAGGAATGTGACCGGTGGGATATGGGATTTGCCCTCCTAACATAACAGAGAGATGTCTCTAGGCCCTCGTTGTGATCGGATAAAGAAAGTGCATGGCCATGCCACTAGTAGTCGAAGTGTTCGACCACGTAAAGTTATCTAACACTCGATCGAGAAAGCATTGAACAATCCATGGATGACACAACATCTCACCGAGTTCAACCCGGATATCGTGAGGCAAAGGGAGAATACATGAGAGGTAAGCTTAGTTCGACCAAACTACGAATCGGTCGTATGGAGATACAAACAAGTCGTAGACTAGTCGAACGTAATCATAGAGTGGTCGAAACGAAATCGTAAGGAGTTACGAGTTGGTCGTGATCAAATACGACCGGTCGATAAAGATATGACCTAGTCGTAAGTGATAAGGACCTAGTCGTAGATCATATTGCATTAAGGTTCGTCCAGATGTAATTTGTGTGTATTCGGGAATCGATATGCTCGCTAGGAGTCGATACGACTTGTGGTCGAAGGCGGTTTCACTCACAACCGAACTACACATGAACCTCTGTGGTCACACACTTAACGGGTTGAACAAACCGACGAATCTGATTAATAAACGTGTTGGATAGGATCCGCCACGAGCACTATATAAAGAGGTGCATGAGGTTGTTGGGAGGATCGAAAAACACCACCAAAACCCTAGCCGCCATCTTCCCGAGAGCTCCACCGTGCGACTTGGAGGCCGCACACCGTTCGGTTGTTCCTTCCCGGACGTGTGGATACCGAGGCGCTTACTACGATTGTTGCGCTTGAGGACGATCCGCGATCTTGACAAGGAACTGCAGACGTTGCTGGAGGAGACGATCGACTACAACCACTACATCGACTTGCTGGACGTTGGACGATCGACTACGACCACTACATCGACGCACTCTTCATTGGACCAGGCTGCTCCAACCCTTCTTCCGCTGATTTGCGCGTCTGGTGGTAACGATCTATGATCATCTACTTGCATGGCTTCCTGGTTTGCGTGGTAGAATTTTTGTTTGTAGCTATCGTAGCCTACCCGTGACCCAACAGTTATGATAACGTCTTTGACCATCAGTGAATTAACTAATGCACGCCCATCGGCTCGGTTGCCTTGATGATGCTTGAGCGCCAATATCATCTCCACGACAAGTGGTGGCGAGTTAACCATGGAGGATCGTGCATAGCATCAGTTGGTATATCGATTGTGTTAACTTCATAGCGCCAACAATGATCTTAGATGAACTCCGTCGTAGCTAAGGAGAGCCTTCCAGTGCTTCTATAAAGAGCCTCCACGATGGGGAGTGATTGGAGATTATCGCCCCGGTGGGCTTTGTGGTGGACTCGGCTTGATCCGGTGGATCGCCGATCGTATCTTTGAGTTTCACCATGCCCACTTGGCCTACGATCGGTGATAGCTTCATCGATACCCTTACTAGATGTGTCGCTGCCCTCGAATACGTTGGAGCCGTTGGCGAATCTGGTCGCCCATGACATTATCGAGAGTACATGGACTCTCGATTGCGAGGTTGGGCTTCCATTGCCGCTTCGCGGTCGGATCGTCCGGGCTTGCGAGGCGTTAGGACGCTTGGAACTAGTCGAAATGAGCGGTTCCCCTAAGAGCGCCATTGTTGGTGGCGGTGTATGCATATCCATCCATTGATTTCATCAATCTCTATGACTAGCAAGGTGGCAGAGGACGAGGAGGATGATGACATCCGTTTTCTTCCATGACATGTATACATGCGCCCATGTTGAGGTTGGAGTAGTCCGCCAAGTCGAATCAGCTTTTTCTCATCCCAAGTCCTGCAATGTTCGCATGAGCGATGATGGAGCAAAGGAAGTGGATGCGAAATGCTTGCTTAAGTAATTTTCAAGAACTCAATGCCTTCTTCCCCATGGATGGTGCGGTACCGTCGACGATCAAGTCGCCGATCTTATGAAATAAATAGAGGAAAATGGTAAGGAGTTCTTGGGAGAGAATGGTGCTGCTCTTTATTGCTATGAACCGGCTATTACAAGGGGTGCCCATGATAAGGCAGTGGACTAATCCTAATTAAACTGAGCGTAATGCTTGTTGTATTATAGAATTAGACTGGAAACATGAATCTAATGCCGATTACCGTGCTTCAATCTGATACAGTTCGATCCGCGCTCTATCTTTAAATAACCATCGAAGATGTGGCAGTTGCTCCTTGAAGAGACACCTGTTGGAAATACCACGACTGGTCGGAGCGAGACAGCGATTGATAAAGTACCAACCGTTCAGTGGTTGTGTGTCTGTGAGACCCTCAATCGTATGGTGGTTGTTGTCAGTGTCTTAGGACCATGAAACGTCCCGTGGTATGGAACAAATATGATATGTGTTCCATTCATCACACGGTAAAGAATATATTTGGAGTTAGATCCGAATGCTAGTTTATTGCTTCTACAAGCAGTCATCTGATCAGGGACTGGATACAGGACCTCATCCGACCAGGATACTTATTATGTAACATCTGAAATCCTTACGACCACATGGGTCGTTAGCCTTAGGGGTTACGACCACAAAGACATATGATCTTTTATTATGTATTAAAATAATATATAGATATTTTAATCCTCGTCGTTAGATCATTGCCCAAGCCTTGTGTGTATACATAGCCTAGGTCTCCATGCCACCTATTCTAGGAGAAACACAAGAGTCCACCTTATAAGTTATGCTCCACTCATCTAGATTGGCAACGTGGGGCTAAACCCCCCATACGCAACCTCTACACCAGTGTACACCACCACGACTTCTCCTGTAGAATTAATTGAGTATTAATTCCAACAACTAGGTCCTACGTAGACGTAGACAGAATAAAAAAAAATGGTGCATGTGTGCATATTTCTTTTCAAGAGGCGATCAAATGATTAGAGGAGGCCAGGAGGGGGCAATATAATAACGTTAACAAAACAAGCAGTTCATCGTACATGGTCGCATATAGCAACATAGTACTCGTATTATATGAAGTTGTCGCTCTCTCAAATATAAATAGGTTTCTTTACCGTGTTCGTTTCAAAAAAGTAGGTTTGTTTAATTATCTTGCTCTGGTAATTCATTATTTAGTATGCGCCTATCCTATACTAGAAAACTTCCGAGCAGCACCCGTCGTTTCTAACTAATATCACTTTCCTACTCACGAGGTGATAAGTTTAACAAACCCTGCCACTAGGGGTGAAAACAAGCTAAGCCGAGCCAGCTCGAGCCAAGCTCGCACCACCTCGAGATGAGCAGTGGGCTCGGCTCGATTCGGATACGAGCTGGGAGAGGCTCGGCTCACTCGGCCGAGCTCGAGCGGGCTCGTGAGCGAGCGAAGAACGACGGTGGGCGGCCACACTGCAGCAGAGGCGGTCAAGGGCGGGTGGGTAGCACGGCGGCACCTCGCGTTCTCGCTTCGTTGAGGTGGATCCCAGCGCCCGGAGGCTTGAGTGCTTGACCCCGGCGCGCGGCCGGTGACCGGCGCTGCCTCGCCACCACCGTTGCCTCGATCTTGAGAGGCGGAGGAGGGAGGAGGAGGGGGCGGGAGGGCGGGAGGAGGAGGAGGCGGCGAGGTCGATGTTGAGAGGTGGAGCGCTTGGCGAGCTCGTCTTGGCCGAGGATCCGCCAAGCTACAGATCCATTGCTTGGCGCACCTGCACAAGCCCCCACTTACGCATGCGCCCGATCACGCGCCACCCCTCCTGCTCTCCCCTACAGCTCCCCATCTCGTTACCCTCGCCGCCCTCACCTCGTGGAGGACAGGAGGAGTGGGGGGGAGCACGGCTGCACGGGGCGAGGTGGAGCACGGAGCAGCGACTCGGACGCACGGGGGAAGCACGAGGAGGCGGTCATGAAGGTGGTCACACCACTACAACATAAACACCCCTTTAGCAACACATATATGCATTGGTAGAAGTCCAAATAAATGTTGTTAGGGTCTATACCAACGCATTTAGTATGCGTTGCCATTGAGACCGTTGCCAAGGTCTGTGACAACACATATACAAGCGTTGGTAACATGTAAATAAAAGCGTTGTAAGGTTGCAATGCATATTTTAATATAGTGGCAACATATATATATGCGTTGACATTGGACACTACCAAATCGCTTATAGGATTGTTTACAACACATCTAATCATTGCAAAAGATGTCCTTTTCATGTCCAGTGGACTTATAAATTAAGGCCCTCACGGGGTTAAAGAAAACACACATATCAAAGTGTATGACAAATTTTTTTCATTGACATCAACAAAAAATTGTTTTATTACAAAGAATTTCCAACTGGCTTCACAAGTCTAGACTCGAGGCATGCACAGTTGGTACTATCACGATCTAATAACATAATACGCCCTAAAACATAAATGTAAGTACATGTCTATACTTTTAGTGGAATGTCTTCATTCTCTATGCCCCTGTGATTCTATAAAAAATTCTTCATTCCCAAGATTCTCCATTCTATACAAAAGTTTGTCAAAAAATCCAAACCATCAACATATCTTCTCAATCAAAAGAGAAATAAAGTTCTTTTAGTGCATTATTAAAGTAAAATATAACATTCCAACTCTTCCAAACAGATGCACGGTGTTGACGTGCATCCAAGGAAAGGAAAGTACCGATTTTGATTATTTCTTCCGAAGTGTTTCAGAACACATATCAATTTCAGATTGAAATTGTATGGTCATCATCGACTTCAAGTATCCACTAAAGTTGCTTCTCTAGGAGGCTTTCTTTGCTATAAACTAAGTCGCCTTCTACAACTCGTGAAATGCTGTCAAATCACCAGCTAGCATATGAAAAAAAGAGGAAAAAGTTCACCGTAAAAAACTACATAAGATGACCCACTTCAAGAAACAAATCAAGGTTAGCCCAAAACATCAAACCGTAAAATGGTTCAATTAAAACTAAGTAGTCAGAGAAGGATGAAGTAGATCGAGTGGTTGACCACACTTTTAAACTTTATGTCGGCAAAGATGATTCCAAAGTTACTTTGGTAACTATGTACATACCTACATGAATAGTCAACATCTAGTAAAAAAAGTAGGGAAAAAAGCATGAGGATTATTCAACAAAAGCCGCCAGAAGGGCAATGAAATGCTTCAATAGAGCAAGTATATGTAACTTGAGCTACAAAGTAGCAAGGCATGCACAACTCTATTGACTAATAGGTAAACTGGATGTACTACTATTGATGGCATATTACATCAAAAGTGATTCTATTATAACTTTCCATATTCTATTACTACCATATTCTTAGAGTGGAAAAACAACAAATATGTACCTTAATTTGCAATAATTAATAAACGTAAACACATAATCAAAATTTAGATAAAGGCATGTAGCATACATCATTCTCAATATTCTTGGTATACCCTTTAATGCCTGTAGATAGTTACCAGGGCATTTCTTCAAACATTGAAGCTGGAAACAATGCATGTGAAGTTCCTCAGTGCCATATTAATATCACCATGTTCCTTGTAATGTTCACGCACCTCCTTTATGTCATCATGCTGTTCGAGTATTAAGTTATGTTGAACAAAAGTTGACACAACTCAACATGCAACTCCTAATTGGACAAACAAAATATTTCAAGGATATCTCCTTCCTCGATTAAGGATCAAGTTTACAAGACTTTTCCACTCTCCTCTAAGCAAAGCAACTCTAACAAGGTGGGTTGGTACTGAACCACTTCCAAAATGGTAACCAGAGAAAATAGATAAACTTGATGAGCTTGAAATAACAGGAAATAGATTTTGAAGTACGAGCAAAGCTCCTGGATTTGCACCGCAAACCATAGTAGTTGATAAATCCATTCTTTCCTAAGCCATCCACAGCAGACTTTTATTATGTCTTATGATTACGCAACAACACCCTCAATAAATGCAGAAAACATAAGTTCTTCCTTTGATCTGTTTTCTTTTTTTAAAAAAACTACAAGGTTTGGTGCGTGTGGACTAAAGTAGCATAGCACACAAAGAAAGCCCAAGAATCAGAGAGGCACCTTGTTAGTAGTGGAGTAGTGTGTAGTTGCAAATCGTGCCATCCATGTGCTTTAAAATTTGTGTGATCTACTTTTGGGGAGGGCATTGGAGCACTTCTCTATACTAAATTATAAGGAGAAAGAGAAGAAAAGGCACCTCAGAGTAATTGTAAATCGATTTCCCATGAGTTGGTGAGAACAAGCCCTCCTTCACATAACTAGAAAGGGTTAGTTAGTTGCTAAAGTATCAAGACTTAGGACCTATTGTAGTCATATCTACAAAGAAGTGTAAGTAGTGAAAACTCATCAAACTAAGCATAACTTAGCACATTCCAGCAGACAAACATAAAATTTTCAAATGAGAAAAATTCACCTTCTTAATCACACTTCCAATGATTTCCCTTTGTAAGATGGAAGCAAAGACAGACCTCTGGATCAACAAAGGTAAATTAGTCATGTGCTAAAAATACAATTACTCAATTCAAAAGGAGAGCTCCATGCCATACTTTTTCTATAAACCATGGTGAAAAAAAACTATGTGCAATAAAAAATATGATCTAGGCATGCAATATTTTAATTCACTTGTTCTCTTTGTTTCCTAGAGGATGTTCACTGTCTTCGCCTACATCTATTACCAATCGCTTGTGATGGTGCAAGACTTACCTATTGAAATGATCCTGGGAGGGTAATTTGGACTCTCCATCCTACATGCTAGAGGGTCAAACATGACATGAATATCATTTTAAGATCTCGCAATGTGATATGAAACAAGATTTCTTTGCTATTAAAAATTCAAGAGATTTAGCAAGGCATTAACAACATGTGATTTATCTAATTATGTTGGCCACTAATTTGTAAATTGTTCACATAACCCATAGGCAACTTCGATGAGCTCTGGTGAATACAATGGAAAAAGTAAAGCAAAGAACTACACAGGACCCAAACAACTCACCACCGCCTCACGATACACTTGAGTAACAAATATCACCGGCCTTTCAGATATGGTCCCGATACATCATTCATAGAGTTACGACTTCATAGAGAAAAGGGAAATTGTAACAAGACATAAGAAAGGTAAAAGTGAAATATACGCTCTTGTCAGAGACCTTTAGATCTTGCCATGATGCGAAGAAGGTAGTCCGAAGAATCGAACGTAAAAGGTGCTCAAACGATTTCAGTTTATTAAAAGAGAGTAGAGCATTCAGTACCTAATTTCAGTTTTTAATTTTTATGCCATACCATGATACTCTGAATGCTTAGATACACCACCATGGCATCCTCCAGCACCATAGCTGTTAGAAACGGAAGAAGAGTGACCTCTCCTGCCATGTGCGAGTTCCACCTGAGTGTAGTGAGCAGACATGTGAACTCAAAAGTGTTAACTACAAAACCGCACGGCACCTACCCTCAGCCGGTTCCCATCAAAGTTGTAGCCATCATGTCCATGAATTGCATCTTCAGCATGACGGGGATCTTCAAACTACATGGCAGGGTAACAAATATTAATAGTTAGGATACTCTACAGTCTACACTAAACCCAGCAATAAATTAGTACTTGATAAAAGCATCAAATTCTCCATTCACATCAAGAGGTTAGATTACTTGTTGGTAACCTCAGACCAATCTAGTAGTGATCAATAAAGAGGACAGAGAAATTTAAAGAACCCAATCATATTGAAACAAGTTACCTCAACAAAAGCATAACCAGGCGGCCTTGGGGGAATCTTCAAGTCGATTAAAGTGATATTTCTAATCACATGGCTATAGTTCATTCAATTAAAGTGAATGGCGCAACCATGAATGCTGGCCTTCAGCACTTCAAAAACTGAAATTAGCTAAATTAGCAGTCTATATAAACAACAAGTTCTTCCGATGTCCTAGGAAAAAGAACAGGCAAATACACCCCAGAGTCCTAACTAGTTTACAGTCTCAGACATCATTGGATCCTTGTTTTCTAGATAGTAGAAGATGGATAAGGGAACTGGAGCCACCAACCTTGTAGAAGAGATCCTCCACCTCTCTCCCCTTGATATCGCCAAGGAGGTTGCCGACGTAAATTGTCCAGCACCAACGCCCACTCATCCTTCCTTGCTGCAAAATATCAACCAAAAGAGCACAATTCTTACTATTAAAAGGATGATGTATATAAATGCAGCATTCAGATACAACCAAAAAAGAGCCATCAAACACAGCTAAAATATGCAACACAATTGAAAGTGGAAAACACACAAGAATTAGAAGCAGGAAAAAAAAGGAAGTGGTCTTTTCAGGTTGGACGACAGGAGGTGGGGTGAAGGGAAGTTGTCGCCTCCCACAGCACCGGTGGCGGCGCTGCCGGTGGCACCCACGTCGGCGGACGCCATAACCCTAACACGTGCACGGTCGGCGACCGATCATGGCAGGGTAGCGCCGCCACATGAGGAGGGGCACTGCTGCACCGGGATCCTCGCCGGTCACCACCGCCAAGATTGCTCGTTATGGCTGCGTGGCCTCCACCGCGATCTTCGCCTCGCCTTCTCCGGCGTGGGCCATGACTCGGCAAGACTGACCGCCGCTGCGTCATGCGGCGGCGGTGTGGTCCTCCTCCATGGCGATGCGCCGCCGCCACGGTCCCGTCGCTGGACCCAAGACAAAGAAGGGGAATTTTAGAGGAAGATAAGCGGAAGGGACTAAATGGGTTTAGATATCAGCAATCGAGCAGTTTTCTTTTGACGTGGAGGTAGTGGGCCGACGGGCTTCATGCATGTGGTGAATAAGTTGCCCTACAACACATGTGCTTTCCGTTGTGAGTTATATGTTGTTATATGCATGTTTTTCTTGTAGTGCAGGGAGGAAGGGGAAGGGGATTGGATCGGGATGGAAGGAAGGGGAAGGGGATGGAGATTGGATCGGGATGGGAGGAAGGGGCGGGGTCATGGGAGGAAGGGAGGGGATTGATTTGTATCAAGACAATCGGGCGGGCGTGTCGCGTGTGGGGCGGGCCTCTAGGCCTTCGTGGCTTCTTGGGCGACGAGCTATTTGGCTCATGGCGGCTTGGGCTTGGCTCGCTTGATCACCAAGTGGCTGGGCTCGACTCGACTCACAAAAATCACGAAGCTCGAGTCGAGCCGCTCAGCCAAGAACGAGCTCGGCGAGCTCACGAAGTCTCGAGCTATTTTTTTATCCCAACCTGCGAATCTCCCAGATGGGACATAAGGTACCAACAAGCAATACAACAACGAGAACTTAGCCGCCAGACCTATCATAACGCACACAGATATATGGTCATTACAACATACTACACGATAGTCCTTCCTACATCAATAAATTCAAGAGATAAAGAAACATCATACGATCGATCGAACGCAACTCTATTGCTAGTTCTCGCATAAATGTTTTTGTTGGCTAGGTCTTGTATATATAATTTTTATGTCCTCTCGCTAACAAACCATTAGGCACAACAATGCCTTCTTCCGTTTGGCTTTTTGTTTCGTAGTGTTTTGTCATAATTGCATGGTCTAGACATTCACAAAGAGATTAGGGTGTAGCCATCTTGCTACAAATTTTGAATTGTTCACCGTGTCATACATACTGAAGTATCTAGTTCCATCGAAAAAATTGTGGCGCTAAATATAGTATACATGGCATAGGCCACTTCACTACATTATGCAAAGAACACGATTTAATGAATGATTAATCACAAGATTTCATAAATTTGGATCGGTTAATTGTCCAAAAAGGTAAAGTTATTGCCAGTGATTTGTAGTATAAAACATGGGCAAGAATATTACTCCCTTGTCAATTCTTCGAGTTGCTACTTGGCCACGCTTGAGAAGACAACTACTCTTTCTGTTCAAAAATGCATGACGTTTTGCACATCGACATGGTCTCCAATACCTCACTTTGACCATTACTTTCATATGATTATGTTAGTAAAAAATTGCAAAATTATTATATTATTAAAATATTTATCATGACAAACCTAACACTACTAGAAAAGGGGTATTTCCCCACGGTTGAAAACCGTCAAGAAAATAGGAAAAACCGTCAGGTTTTAATTTTCTGACGGTTAACCGTCAGGAAAATCCCCTCAGGTCTAGGTGGTCAGGAAAATTCAATATGTCTGAAGGTTCACCGTAAAGAAAAATTTTGCTGACGGTTTTTCCCTATTTTGCTGACGGTTTTGCGAACCGTCCATAAAACACATTTGGTTGACGGGTATTCACCGTCAACAAAACTATACCGTCAAGAAAACTATAAAACGTGGTGGTTCTTTGACCGTCAGGTTTACGAATTTAGCTCACAGGGCCATTACCGTCAAGCAAATAAAACTTGACAGTTCTTGGCCCGTCAGGTTTACGAATTTAGTTCGTAGGGCCATTAACCGTCAACAAAATTATTAGCAGCCAAAAATGCTAGCAGAAATTGTCAATGATCACATATACATCACACTAATATTTGATTCATACACATCCATACATCATATAATCCACAATACACATCCATATGCATCATATAATAGACAATACACATCCATACATTAATCCACACACAAAATAAGTTCAAGCTTAAACTAGCATCATTTCAAGCCCAATACCATCAATTAGTTGATCACATATACACCATAATACTAATATTATGCTTCAGTTTATGTCATCTATTACAAACGACAGAACATAAACTAGATAATGATACCTACTTGACACATATAACTTGAAGCAAAATCATTGATAGCCGCAACACCACAGTGTAGTTGGGATGCTATTTTGATGGCGCTTCAGTTGCCGTAAAATACAAAGCACAATCAAGACCATATTGTCGCATCAATTTGAATGCCAAGAAGATATGATGTTCCATGTGCATATGGAGTGACACAGGCTATTCCAAAGAAAATAGTGTAAGGTCAGAAGCTCAACCATCCAATTAAATAAGATTACCTTAGAAACATATCTAAAATTGAGCTTCACTATTTGAATTTATGTCTCTAAAATAATATTGAATCTCATTGTCATGTTTTCATTAACAAGCTCGATGCGTAACAAAATGACCTTTATTAACTAGTAACTACTTGAATACCAAACTAGTGATAACTATTTACGAACCTAGCTAACATTAGGGGTGGGGCAATATTAGCTAATAGTGACACACTCTTATCGAGACTTGCCGATATTTTGAGAAACCTGAATGAGCCAAGAGATAGCACCTCAATGCATGATACAACGCCTTTTGTTACAGATATCGTGTCTCCACCAAGATGATATCCCACAGCGATTACGAATCTCGAGATAAACCATAAAAACAATGTCGATGGCAATAAAAGTATATAGATACAAACAAGATAATGAATTCCTACTTCATTTGCGGAGAGTGAAGAACAACTTGAGCTACAACAGAGATGTTTACACCATTGGCATGTTACCGTAAGTACATGTTACTCCATCAAACACATCGACATCACAAAGATAATTACACGAAGGCATGGTAAGCGACCAAGGTGAAGTGGCTCTGTTCTCGCCGTAACTCTTCATTCTCGACGGAGAGCAATGCAAGGTTGCACTCAATACCCCTAGCTAAAACTCGTGAATCAATTTATCGAAGACATTATACCAAGAAAATTTTGCAAAACTTAAGAAAAATCATAACTAACAACCAGCAATTCTTATTTCCAATGGTTACGAACATCAAACAACAATGTAAAAAAAAATCTTATTTTAAAAGATGCCCACAAGCTTTTCTAACATTAACTCTTACCACCACCATATTTGCTAACTACAATATGCATACAACAATTTCTCTATAACAATTTTTGAAATAAAACTCTGTTACAAGTGGGGACAACCATATGTATTTACAATCCGGACAACCATATGTATTTACAATCCTTTTCCATTGTTAGACAATTAATCATCATAAATCATGAGAATAACAAAAAGTGACTGTCACATGAACATAAATTACTTTCCTTTTTATTATATTTTTTAAGAATTCATAAGTCCCTAATGTGGAGACTCCAATCTCGCCGATATAGTGGAATGTAGTCAATCAGCAAAATTGGAAAGCCAAGTTGATATCGATGGATAGTAATAGTAACATCATGAGTAAAAGGTTCCTCGGGGGTCAGGGTGTGTCTTACATAAGAATTCCTAAGCACAACTTTGTGTTCAAGTAATCCAGATTATGTAAGCCTGAGAATAAAACAAATAGCAACCCAATCTGAGTTCAAAGATAAAGAGAGTCAGTAATAGTCATGCAAACATTTTTTTTGACAAAATCTCTTGAAAGCAAAGATAGTTACAGGAAAGTACCTTGGCAATATATTTTTGTCATCTCCTTCTCTTTACTTTAACTTTGTGTTCAAAAGTAGACTTAGTTTAATAATGTAAATGACATAAGCAAACTGTTATATATCAAAACCAATGGTAGAACAATATCGCCAAAAACATAGGCCATAATTATATTAAAACCACGAGCTGTGATTACCAAAACAAAAAACACATTATGACATTTCATGAAAAGATGCTCTGAATATGACAACATAAGACAGGGCATGGCTATAATTTTGTTCTAGAATATGACACTTTCCATCGGTAGAAATGCAGAGTCATATTTAGCCTCAAGGTTCACTATTTCAAATCCTACATAAAGACAACCAGGCAATCACTTCTCTGCTCTATAACCTCGCAGGAAAAGGTTAACACCCAACTCCCATCGTAGGGTTCAAAAAAATCGTACAGCACTAAGGCTGAAAAATGATAATATCATACAAATTGTTGTGTAGCAACCAGCACAAATGATGCCCAGCAAGATCTAGCCTAGAAGCGAGGAGGGCACGGCTGATCTGATCGAGTTGGGCGACGATAGCGTGGAGCTTCTCGATCTTCCATCATTATTGAAGAAATCGACAGTGATGAAGTCGACATGTTTGTTTCTTGCCGCACAGAAGACGAGTAAAAAGGAAAAGCACAATAAAATACCAAAAATGTGTTGGAAATATGCCTAGAGGCAATCATAGAGATGATTATATTTCATTATGTTCATGACATTGGACAATGTGTTATCTTGTTCCTAGAATAATATTGTTAATATTTATTATCAAGTATGTGACTTGGTTGTGAAACTCTATATTCCTGCGATAATTATTCTTACACGATCCTCGGTCGTAAACATATGAGGACACATATGAATAGACTAGCATATGTATTGGTTGATGACTATGTTTCACGAGTCATAGATATGGAGATATCAAACCAATAATATGGACACATGTTAGAGAACATGATGTTGGATAAGACCCACATTGAGACACTATTGAGATTGTTATGAATCTATGTGTCGTTAGTTGGTCTCAAGCAATGATGATGTATAATCCTTAGACCTGAGATCAGCATGGTTTCCTACATGTGTAAGAGCACTCTTAGGGTTGCCAAGCGCGCTACACAATCAGAATCGTAGTTATAAAGGTAGCTTTCGGGTATGCTCAAATATGGAGAGGAATGTGGTGGTCGGATATGGGATTTGCCCCTCCTAACATAACAGGAGAGATGTCTCTGGGCCCCTCGTTGTGATCGGATAAAGAAAGTGCATGGCCATGCCACTAGTAGTCGAAGTGTTCGACCACGTAAAGTTATCTGACACTCGATCGAGAAAGTATTGAACAGTCCATGGATGACACAACATCTCACCTGGAGTTCGACCAGACATCGTGAGGCAAAGGGAGTATACACGAGTAGGTCGCTTAGTTCAACGATTACGGATCGGTCGATATCTGAGATACAAGCTAGTCGGGAGGCGGTCGAACGTAGTCACGAGTGGTCGTAACACGGTCGTAAGCAATTACGAACTGGTCGTGACCAAATCTGAACTGGTCAGTATAAAGATAGGACCTAGTCGTAAATGATGAGGACCTAGTCGTAGATCATATTGCATTAAGGTTCGTCTGATATAATTTGTGTGTATTCGAATCGATATGTTTCGCTAGGAGCCACTACGACTCGTGATCGGAAACGGTTTCCGAGTCACAACCGAACTACACATAAACCTCTGGTCACACACTTAACGGGTTGGAACAAACCAATACGAATCGATTAAAGAGCGTGTTCGGATAGGATCCGCCACGAGCACTATATAGGAGGTGCATGAGGTCATTGGGAAGGTCGTGAAACACCACCGAAACCCTAGCCGCCATCTTAATTGAGAGCTCCACCGTGCGACTTGGTGCCGCACACCGGCGTTCGGTTGTTCCTTCCCCGGGCGTGTGGATACCGTGAGAGGCGCTACTACGATTGTTGCGCTTGAGGACGATCCGCGATCTTCACAAGGAACCGCAGACGTTCTTTGAAGGAGACGATCGATCGCGACCAACGCATCGACTTCTTTGCCGGACGTTGGACGATCGACTACGACCACTACATCGACGCGCTCTTCGTTGGACCAGCCGCTCCAACCCTTCTCCACTGCTGGCGTCTGGTGGTAACGATCTATGATCATCTACTTGCATGGCTTCTGGTTTTGCGTGGTAGAAATTTTTGTTTGTAGCTATCGTAGCCTACCCGTGACCCTACAAAATGGGTGGAACCGATTGGACACCTAGATCTGGCCGATGAAGTTGGGGAGGGAGGCACTTACGGTGGCAGAGGTGTGGAAGACGGCCTAGAAGGAGAGGCTGATGACGACGCCTGCATGGGAAAACCACAAATAAAGAAGCACCAAAAAAACCAAAAAAATGGGCGGAACCGATTGGGCACCTAGATCTGGCAGATGAAGTGCGGGAGGGGAGGGGTGCTCGGCTGGCGTAGGTGTGGTAGATGGCCTAGAAGGAGAGGCTAGCAACGGCGCAGCAGTAGCGGAAGCAGGTCGCATCCTCGCGACGCACGCACGGCTTGAGCAAGCCTCGGCTGAACGATGGCGGCCTGGATCGGAACCGAAGGAAGCGTCGGTAGCTTTTTAGAGCGGAGGCCCAAGGTCCTATGACGGTACAACAAAAAGGCAAGACTAGAAGCCACCAGCACAGACGGTGGAGCAACCGACGAACCGAAGTGCAGGCGACGCGTCTAGTGCGTGGAGGCGGCAGATTGGGGATGTAGCTAGGGATTTGGAGAGGAGGGGAGTGGCTGTGGCCAGAGATGGCGTGGAGGTGGTGGCCACGGTCGGAGATTGCGTGGAGGCGGCGGTTTGGGGATGGAGAGCTAGGGATACTGGTACAGGAGAGAGGAAGCAGATGCCTTCGCTCAAGTTTTTTTATTTATGTGGTATTTGGCGTGCGATGTAATTTTGTTGGTATTGTGACGGCGATTTTTTTCCATGTGAACCAAAATTTTCCCACGTGCGGACCCAAACAATTAACCTGACGGTTCTAACCATCAGGAAAATAATCTGCTAGGGAAGAATTGGATGAGAGGCAAATTGTAACATCCCAATTTTCTAAGCTTTTTCAAAAATTTTCAAAATAAAATATAACCATTTCATTTGGTTGAAGTCTTAAAGATTAACTTGAAATTTAGATTTCACAATGATTTAATTTGAATAATTCAAACTTCAATTAACTTAAAGTTGGATTTATTGAAAAATAGGCTAAGTCTTTGAGGAATTTTTAGATAGAGTTGCACAACTCCAAAAATTCTAAAATTTTTACAAGAGGTTCCTGACTCCAAGATTAATCTTGTATAAAATTTCTAGAGCTTTCATGCATTGAATTTTTCCCTAGAAATTTCTCAAGGTTCTGACCTAGGGTTTGACTAAGGAATTAACAGGTTTGACTGGGCATTTTAAAATAGCAAATAAATTCTAAAAATTATTAAATTTCTCAGGGAAGTTACTGAGGTGATTTAGAACCTAGGAAAAATAATTTCAGAGGATTATCACAAGATTTGTTTTAAAGGTCCCAAAGGACTATGCTTCTAGATAAATTGAAGTACTAGATTTTTGAAATCAACAAATCCTTTGAAAAAGTTTTTGTTCATGTTTACTTTTGGGGAGTTGATTTGAGTTGTATGTTTAAATTAGATTGAGATTTTCCAAGTGCAATAAATTATGCAAATGTTTCAAAAACACTATGCATGTTAATAAGATGCATACTAATTATCATTAATAAATTTGGGGATATATAAGGTGAGATGCAGACAAATTAACATATATTAGCAAAAAGGACCTTATGGTCAAGGTTTTACAAAGGGTTGCCACACGGGCTTACAACAAGAAGAACCAGCAGCGGAAACAAAATACGCAAGGAGCCATTCGATACGCCCACAGGCTATCGAGTGGAGGACATCCCCTAGAACGCTTGGTCTTCAAAGTACTCCTCATCGTAGAGCAAAAGGGTGATCGTGAGAGGTCCTGAGTGGTCCAGATGGGTCCACACAGGTGCTCAAAGGAGATCCAAAGAAGGAGGTCCTGAGGAGTAGATCCAATGGAGGAGGTCCAAAGGAGGAGATCCAACGGAGGAGATCCAAAGGAGGAGGTCCTGAGGAGTTGATCCAACGGAGGAGGTCCAAAGGAGGAGAAGGTCCTGGCCACAAGGAGGTCCTGACCACAAAGGAGGTCGTGGTCAACAAGGGAGGTCCTGGCCACAAGGAGGTCCTGACCACAAAAGAGGTCGTGGCCAATAAGGGAGGTCCTGGCCACAAGGAGGTCCTGACCACAAAGGAGATTGTGGCCAATAAGAGAGGTCCTGGCCACAAGGAGTTCCTGACCACAAAGGAGGTCATGGTCAAGGGAGGTCCTGACAGTCGAGGTGAAATCAAGGGAGGTGGAAGAATTTTCCTCTGTGAGGAGGAAGAAAATGCCGGGTTGTCTACTCGGTCGACTCATATGGACGGTTCGATCAAGATCTAACGGTCTCGAAATGATGTGCGTTTTAGGGTGCGTTTGGTTGGTGGGACGAGGTTGAATGGGATGGGATGGTACGGGTAGGATGGGATCGTCCTGTATGGGATAGTACAGTTTGTCTGTTTGGTTAGTTATATGAGATGATATAGAGTTTTGTTTGGTTGGTTGTATAGGATGATTCTGGATGGTTCAAGATGTTGTTTGGTTTGGTGGATGAAGTTGGATATGATAACCCTATCACTAGAGGTGGTGTGTTCACCTCCTACAATTGTGAGAATTGAGTTTAGAAATTGATTTGAATTTAAATTGAGTTTGAAAATAGTTTTGCAAACAATTAATTATTATATTTTTGCCAAGTGAATTTGAAGCAAGGAAGTTATTTTAACTTTCGAAATTTAACAATACTAGGAAGTTCACCCGCCATATGGCGTGGCGGTAATGGAATTTTAGATGATTTAAGAGCTAGACTAAACGGAGGTATAGTACATAGATCATAGAACATATCCTGTAGCTATGTAGTTAAATGTAGTCTATTTTAAACGAACTAAACAGATATTGTGTGCATCATCGATATGAAGAGCATGGAATTGATGACAGGATTTGTATATACAAAACGTTGATTGCGATGGATGTAAATGAGTCACAAACATTTGGGAAATAGAGGAAGGAATCTGGTCGTTTACAAAATAGAGCTTGAAAGCAGCGGAAAGATATATACAGGCAAAATGAAGTTAGTTATGTTTCTAGGTGAGTTGTAAGTGTTTACAAAACCAAATCTCTAGGAAAGCAACTCAGGCTATAGATGACTGCTGTTATAAAGAACTTTGAAACTGCCTAAACGGCAGAACAAAAGAACACGCTGGCAAGCACATCTTGTTCTTATGAAGCAGCGAATGTTGTTGTGGTCTGGAAAGTTGTACGTAAAGCCTGTAAAAAGTAGCAATCAATTAGAAGTTTTTACTCTTTTTTTTGAATGGTAAAGAGGTATACCTGAGGTTGTCTGTAAGTAGAGGATGGAGACTACCCGCCCTTCTTTTTTGTAGCTGATCGCATTTTCTTTGTGGGTGTTTCGGCTGCAATTTGGGTAGGTGATGATGCAGATCTATATAGGTAACATGTATAAGTACTATGATGTAGAGAATTAAGAGCGAAAGCTATAAAATGACATGTATAATCTGGAATGCTCTGTTAGATGTTGGGAAAGGTGGGACGTAGTCATTGGGATTAACGATATAGCAATATGTTGTTGGAAACCAAGCGTTAAATTTATGGAACAATATATGTACTGTAAGATGATATAAGAGATTTTGATAAATATGGTACTGAGGTGTTATTGGCATACCTTTTAGCTCGAAAATCTGTAGTTTTTTCTGGTGATGGTATAGTTTCTGCATCCTTTTGTTTTTGCTGCTACAGCAGTAAATAGAAGAGATATGACTGGTATTTATAAAAAGGTAAAGATAGTGCGTTAAATGAGTATATGTAGGTAATTGAGACTGTATGATAATGAACGTATCTTAGGGTTGTGTATAAGTAGAAGTATGTATCTATTTTTTTAGCAGAACATGTATACGTTCATATAAAATGTTATTTAGTTTGTAGTGGAACGTTTAACAGTTTAATTGTAGCTATGCTCAATTAAGAGATATGTTATAATAAAAAAAATTCGTCATTACTGGTGCTTTAGTAAAGTGCATGTAGTCATTAGAGGCAGTCATGTATGTAGGACGAAAAATTTATGGGATATATGTATTAGAATGCAAAAAAAAATAGGAACAGTAGTGTGTATATAACACGGGCTGTAAAGCAGCATTGTGTATATAACACGGTTTGTAAAGTATTTTTTCTTTGTTGATACATACTTCTTCTAGTACGTGACTAGCTGTAGCTTCGTAGTCAGTAGAGAGGTTTCTTCAAACAGTTTGTGATGAAGTATCTTGTTTTTCGCTGCATTAAATGTGAAATGATCAAGTAGTCACAGCATGTAAAATGATATTGGTTAGAACGTGAGAATTTCAGTGTTAAACAGGAATGGATTACTATATATATATAGTATAGTACCTGAAAGAAACAGATTTTGGTGCTAATTGCTTAAGTACTGAAGTTGGTGTTGCCTGTGGATGATCATCGCCAAGCTTTCAAACATTCAACAATAAAGGTTTTAAGATTAGTTAGCATGTGGAAAAAGAATATTGATTTAGATAGCACAATTCTTAGTTGTAAAGTGGAGGCGATTCTGAAATTGAAGAGGAGTATAGGCTGTAATATATGTAGCAGTCATGGCAGAGTCTGTTGTACAAACGCTACTGTATGTTAATGTGTAACTCATATGAGAACTATTAGATAGAAAGTATGGTATAGTATAGTGATATGCGCATATGAATAATATAAATCTAATAATAGAATAAAGATAATATTACCTCTAAGGTATTGATTTGCTGCTGTTCTGCCGACGTAGATAAGTGTTGATGCGTATAATCTTGGAACGATGGCAGTGTATCAAAATATGTTCTAGTGGTTTGTTGAGGGTAAGTTAAATATCTGGAGCTTGCTGGATGAGAGGGTGTGTAGGTACTGTCGAAAAGGGGTGAATGGAGTTGTTTGCCAAAGTAGGTAGTGATTGTATGGACTTGGAACGAAGGTTGCTTGCGTAGGAAGCTTTTTTCGGTTATTGATACGATGAATCTGTATTTTTGTGTTACAATCGCGGCGATCATGCTTGGTATTTCCTGTGTTGCACGAGCAGCAGCAACCATATCATGGATAGGTTCATTTAGAGGTCGATGCAGGCGTAGTAAAGCAAGAATAGGTTTTGTACGATTTGTTGACCAATTTTTCCAAAGAGGACAAATTACGCCTCTGCAAATGCCATCCAAAACAAACAAAGAGACGCGATATCTGTTATCAAATAGTTGCATTTCAGGTTAGGAATGTGCTGTATTACATATTGCATAAGAATGAAGTATTGTATATATCTAGAAATAGATAAATTTACTGAGGAATGTGCTGTATTAAATAGCGCAGAAGAATAAAGTAATGTATATATTTAGAAATAGCTAAACTTACTTAGGTTCTGCGTTAGTCGATGAACAGTTAGCATCAGAGCATTTATAAACTGAACCTGTTGGTATCGATGTTTTGTGGCAGAGGAGGCATGAAGGGAACCACCAACGTTGGCCTGGTGATAGTCGTGTGACGGTGACAGTACATGCAAATTGCATGCCCTGCAATAGAATATATTTGTTTAGAGGTAAGTAGGTGTGTTGTGCATGTATAGAGGAGCAGTATAGCTATACAGGAGTGAAAAAAATGTACCTCATAGTCAAAAAGATCAAGTTCCAGGAGTTCTTCAACAGTTTTATCCTCTACAACTATCTGCTTTGATGATCCAGAAATATCTTGTGTTGAGGATACTATAGGTTTCAGTGGAACAAAGCTTGCCTGAACACTGTAACGTAAAAAGATGATAGATGGAAGCGAGTACTCGTATATAGTAAGAGCATATATAAGATGGGGTAATAATAATGGTTGGAAAGAGGAAAAAGATAATACCTGCTACGGAGGCTATTAATTTCTGGTATGTCTTCGTTTATGTACCATCTGTAAGCTGTGTTTCCACTTAAGGTTGTTTGTCCTAAGAATATGTAAAGGAATTAGAAAGTTCTGTGATAAAATTTTGTTAAGGAGCAGACTGATAGTAGTGTTGTAAATATATAATATTTAAGTTATTTTATTACCTTTAAACGTTTTAGATAAAGTGCCAACAAAAATTGCAATAATAGGTTCTTTCTGACCGATAAGCTGTATGTTGTCAGGCACGAATCTTGTGGCGCATTCACCCCACATATCCAGTTTGATTTCATGGTCACTATGCATGTAATGAGAATAAGTATTAAGTATTTATTAGAACGGGTAATAGCTGTAGTAGATGTTGTGTGTAAGCTGAGAATGATAGCATATTTACTTGGCATCGTGTATGTAGACTGTTCTTTTCAGTGAAGGTGTCGGTCGTGCTGAAGTTTGGATCTGTTCTACGTCAGTAATTGCAGAAATAACACCTAAAATATCTAGTATAGAGCAAAGGATTCTATTAGAATGTAGTGATATAGAGTGTCATCGTAAAATATAGGCAAAAAATGGGCGTTAGATAGTAAGTTTGTCTATCAGTTTCTAGATTTAAAAAGGTAGAAACATGATTTGTATAGTAAGAATTTAAGCTGATAAGGAAACTGTCAAATATCATAAACACTTACCGATAAAGTATTCAGGTGAATTTCTAGGGGGTGGAATCTGCGTGATTGGAATTGGATTATAAGTCCATTTTGGGAAATCATTTGGCACATCAATTTTTTCTTCAACAGACGTGTGCCTAGTAAACTAGATCATAAAGGGTGCCCGAACCGGTTTGAATGCCTTTTTGGGCTGTGCTACAATGAATTTTCCAAGCACATAGACTTTGCCTTCTTGTAAACGATTCTCGAATCTGGTCACATGGTCTAGGGGAATTTCAGCATACATATGATTTCCCTGCATAAAAATTCAGTACTGAAATTAGTTCTGATAATTTTTTTGAATGAAGGGGTTAAAATCATAGACATATAAGAAAGGGATCTGAGGGGCAAAAAATGATAGCAGAACCTTTTCGTCAATCAAGACCAAGTCAGTATGATCAATTGGACCTGTGTCATTGCCTCGTCGATAGTGCCAGAGGCGAGAGATTCTAACATAGATAGTCCATTGATGACTGTTTGGATTTACTTGGGATAGTAGAGTGTGCGCCATCTGTAGTTGCTAAAGGTTTTACGAAAGAGTAAGCAAAAAAAATGCTTTCTGAGTATAGAGGTATTATGACAGCTATCATAAGACAGAAAATGTTAAACACAAGGTAAGTATACACAAAACCTTAAGTACTAATGTTATACACGTAATTTAAGATGAGTATAGTATTTTCTGAGGAGTTGCAGTACCACACAATGTGTATTAATAGGTAAAACTGTTGGTATATAAAGACTGTAGTATGATGTGATGATGCAACGTGATGTGCTGTTGAAAGGGTAAGTGAAGTAGTCAAAAGAGGTTAGATGACCAATACCTATAACAGTGCTTGGAAAATCTCAGTGAACACAATGTTTTTAGTCTGTGAGTTGCATTGTCCATCAGCATCTTCAATTAAGATTTTGAGAGATTCTCTAGAAGTGGCGCGGGAAACAGCCACATACAGTTGACCATGGGTAAAAACAGGTTTTTTATGATATACACCAACAAAGGCTAGTGTTTGACCTTGGCTTTTATTTATGGTCATTGCGTAGGATAGACGGACTGGAAACTGGCGTCTTTTAAGTATAAAAGGCCATTTTGGATCTCAATTTGTTAGGACAATCCTAGGAATATACACGATGTCTTTAGCATGTGAGCCGGTCATAATAACAGCTTCAATAACATGCTGTGAAAGACGCCGTATAATCAAACGTGTACCATTGCATAGACCATTAGCCTGACTAATATTTCTAAGAAGCATAATAGGAGAGCCAATTTTGAGTGACAATCTATGTTGAGGGAAATTGTTAATACAGATTGTATTGAGGAACTCGATTGGATAAAACATATTTGCCTCATTTACTGTATCACTGGATGTTTCTATCGAATCACAGCTTAAATATTCGATGACATCACCTGGAGCCATAGAAAGGACATAAGAATTTACTTCATCTGTAATTTCATTTGTAGGAGCTAAAATAGCTCGTTCACTTAGATATCTAGGATCTTTATATTTTGATGTAAAATCTGGATACACAGTATATATAATCTCAGCAATTTTGTCACCATTGGTTCGAATAAGAAGGTCTTTAGGAATTTCAATCCAAGTGTTATCATGGTCATTGTCGTGAGTAGTCGTTGGCAGCAAACCATCTCCAAGATCTAGTAACCACTGACTAAACACCGCTCTACTATATGTTGGTTCTATTTCTGAGGAATCGGCAGTAAGCCGCATCTTAATTGTTAGATGTAAGATCTTAACATAATGCCATAGAGGTGAGTGCATGATTGTAGCATTTATAATCTGTGCTCGAGTCCCTCCTTCAATAATCGGTAAAATCTGTCTAAGGTCACCTCCCAACACAACAATTTTACCACCAAAGGGTACAAATGCAAGAGAAGGGTCATGAAGAGATAAGATGTCTCTGAAAGTGGCATCTAAAGCCTCAAAGCATTTTCTATTCATCATTAATGCTTCATCCCAAATAATTAAAGAGGTCTGTGTAATTAGTTCAGCTAGTAATGTGCCTCGTTTGATATCACAGATGGTATTTTCATAAAGATGTAGAGGTATTTTGAATCTTGAATGGGCAGTTCGTCCTCCTGGTAAAAGAAGGGAGGCAACACCTGAAGATGCAACTGTTAGAACAATTTTTTTTTGAGCTCGTAGAGTGTTAGTAATAGCATTCCAAAGAAAAGTTTTCCTAGTCCCACCATAACCAGATACAAAGAAAAAAGACGGTGAGCTAGCAAGAACAGAACCAATAATGGATGTATATGCTATTTTTTGATCGCTATTAAGCTGAATAAATATCTGTGATACTTCTTGCGTAAGAGGATCTGTATCATAAGAAAGTTCTTCTTGAATGAGTCTATTTTCATTTATTCTTTCTGCATTATATGTTATATGAGGTAGATCAAAGCTAGATATGTTTGATCCATTCTTAGCAAAAGCGCTAGAAAGTTCTTCAAGAAGAATGTTTTGAAGTATTGAATCAGGAATAACATAATTTGGATTATGCAATGCAAGTCTAGTGCGGTATTGCAAGTCATCAGCTAGATCTTTCCAATATTTGCTAAAGAACTTTCTTTCATTTCCAACATGACAAAAGATAAAAATAGTAACGAATAAACGTCTAAGCTGTGGGCCAGTGGCTGAATATAATGCTTCGTCAAAAGCACGATACCACTCGCTGTCATCGCCTATTAATCCTCGTGCAGCACATGCTTCTTTGAAGGTAGATAAATTTTTTGAATCATGTGTCCTAATATCGGCACAGCATGTGGCTCCTTTAACAATCGTGAGAAGCATTCTTAGGTAATAGAGTTCTCCACTCGAAGGGTGAACGTAGTATATTCTACCAATCTTACGGCCTCTTTTCCGCGGTGACCATGATCTAGAACAGGTATCCCAAGACCATTTAGTTGGAAATTCACAGTAAGTTAAAGATCGAGCTAGCGAACTATTCTGGTTTGTTCTGAACCATTCGGTGAGCATTGTTTGTTTATAGAAGTCGTTGGATACTACATTTGATAAATTTGAATTAGAACGAAACTGAATTTGATTCATGCTTGGCATATGGACCGGTAAGCGTTCTACAGCAGGAACTTTGGTATGAATGTCATATCCATATATTCTCCACAAAGCATCTTGTTCGCATATGTATCGACAATCTAGATATTCTTTGATTTCGTCTATGGGAGGATTAGTAATAGATGTATCAGTGCTATTGATTGGATGGATTTTTTGGAAGAGAATTTTTTATTGATCAGGACCTTTAGTGACATACTTAAATAGGTATTTTAAGATCTTAGTTTTGTTGCACCATTCAACATTTATATGAGCTTGGAACTTTTTAAGCATAGCCATATTGTAGGGTACTATCCATCTATTATCAAGCTTGCATCCGTTTTTGATAACATAGCGGTTATTATCCGATCGTTTATAGATTGGAAAACCATTAGAGTCAATACTGGTTTCGTGTTGATGATTTTTAGGATAGTTTTTTGAGCAAACTCCTTTTTTCATGCAGGGGCATTTTTCGTTAAGGACTTCACATGGACCATGTGTCATAAATTCAGTTACTAAAGCATAGCCTAAAGGGTCTAAAGATGAATCTGGTATTTCAGCACTTATAAATGAATCAATAAGATCTGGGCTAATCTTTGTATGGTCACCTGTTAGCCACACAAGAATATGTGCATGTGGTAAACCTCTCTTCTGGAACTCCACAGTATGCAGTACTGTATAAGAAATATCATTAAAATGTGAAGGGACAACGATTATATTGATCTTAATGCTCTAAGAGTAAAGATAGAGGATAAATGAAAAAGGAATGTGTAAGTTTATTATGGGAGACAAACCTGCTTTAACAGGACCAAATGCATGACCTTCTATTATGTCTGAGAGGTATTCATTAAGTTTCATATTATAAACTCTAACAGCAATATCAGGTCTGTCTGTAACACCCCAGCCTAACTAAGGCCTGGAATGCTACTAAATTAAATAATTAAACATAATTAAGCTAAAACACCCTACAAAATTTCGGCAGAACCTCCTTTGTGTAGTTACCTATACCGTAGGTTCCAACGAGCGATTATAACAAATAAAGATAATCCAAGGTTGCATAATAAACAAGATATAATCAAAACTGGCTATTCGTTACTATGACATCCATAGCAACTAAACATCTAACGAATAGACCATAAGCATCTAAAATGACTATTCATTTATTACAGATTACTCCAAGCAAGCAATAATCAAGAAGAGTACTTTAAACAGTTCATTCATCTCCTAGTTAATTTTTTTCTTTCATTCTATGGTGGGTAGTTCGTGCAAAAGTGCAAGAAGTCTAATTCTTCCTTTACCCCATGCAAGCTGATCTCGTAAAGGTACCTAAAACACAACAAACAATAAGGGGTGAGTCCAAGACTCAGCAAATATAATAAAAGGCATCAACAACATCCAAGCATGTAAATCATCAACTATACTTTACAAAACCACATATCAATCACCTTACACACACATGCTATGCAATATGCTCAAAATGATCCT
Source organism: Phyllostachys edulis (assembly GCA_036346405.1). Lineage (NCBI taxonomy): Eukaryota > Viridiplantae > Streptophyta > Magnoliopsida > Poales > Poaceae > Phyllostachys > Phyllostachys edulis. The sequence goes on from JAYEVD010000141.1 coordinate 28,510, forward strand.
TTTCCTTCTCTTTCCTTTTGCATTTTACGGTAATACAAAGTGTGCATCCGTCGATGCACACCCATGCTCGTGCCATCCGCACGGGGACCATTGCCCATACTCGCAAGTATGGGGACCAAAGCCCATGCTTTATAAGCATGGGGACCTTTAGCCCGTCATCAACATGACGGGACCTCAAGAGTTGCTTGGTCATCATCGACCAAGACTTCAATAAGCCAACATGATGCATATGTATAAATTCTCAAATTAATACAGACATGCATCTGTAACAACATTGCATATGAATATTCTATTCATACTACAAAAGCTCATAAACATCGACTTCACAACTATCAAACATCCATGATTAACACATAATACAAATCTCTAGCAACCATGAACATTACCAACTATGCCATCATCACAATTCATGAACACACAAATTCTCATAATATATATCAAACATTGCCATTCAACCATATATATTATAACCATCATTATACTTGCCTCAACCGTGCGAGAACGGTGGACGCGGAGAGGGCGCTACCCCTGGGATCAAACTCCCACCTGAACATAATTATAACCAGGCTAAGACAATCATACTGGACTAAAAGCATAATTAATAACACAAAAGAACTCGCTAAACTCCCAAGCGTTTCCAATTTTTCCAATTTCTACCGATCTATCTGCCTCCTCTGCAGACAGTCAACTTCTAAAATACATAACTTTCCCTACAGGGGTCCAAATAAGGTGTTCTAATACTTTCTGGAAAGGTAATTAAATTTCCCAACTAAACCTAGTTGAGGAGCCCTTCTGAATCTGATATCTATTACCCCTACTAAGCCAAATTAAATGATATCAGTTTTCACATCGGGTTCTCTGGACAGTACACTAAAATCACCATAACTTTGGCTACGAAAGTCCAAATCTTACGTTCTTTAGCTTTCTGGAAAGGTATGGAAATTACCCACATTTTTTGTTATAACGAGATCCTCTGATTTCTTCTTTAACTAATAGATTAACCCAGATTTCTACAGACTGTCTGGATATTGACAGATTATCAGGTCAGCGACACTAAACAATTCATAACTTTCTGACCGTTAATCGGATTTGGGCGTTCTTGGCGGCCACAGAAAGCTAATGACATAACCCAACTATCTCTAAGAGGTTGGATCCCCAGATTCTACATCTAAAGACACGAAAACCATCGTTCAATCCACTGGACAGAACACGATCTATTAACTGTTGATTACTCGATCTACCAAACGAAATTAATTGCAACTAATACACATCAACCAGCAAAGAACACACGATGTTACCCTTGTAGAATCGCAGGAAGACGATGAACTCTCCCCGCGAAGGTGATCTCCTCTCCTTTCTTCACTTGATCGGCAGCAGGGAGCACCGACGGCGAGGAAGGGAGGCACCACCATGGAGGAGAGGGGTGTGCTACAGTGGCGGTGGTGGTACTGTAGCTACAGTGCAGCTAGGGTTTCCCCCTTCCTTTTATTGGTGGCCGGCCCCTCATGGGCCTCCTGGGCCAAGGCCCGAGGCCCAAGTTGCCGAAGAACTGCAGAAACCCCCCCCCCCCTTTTATATCTAATTTTTCTTTTGAACGCTTTCTTTCGTAGAATAAATCGGAGTATTACATTAAAACCCCCTCTTTCCCCTGTTCAATCGCTTTGCTAAAAGAAATATTCTCTCGATTTAATTATTCTCTCCCGATTTATTTATTCTCTCCCGATTTATTTATTTTTGGGTATTACATTCTACCCTCCTTAAACAGAATTCAACCCCGAATTCTATTCAACCTCAACACCAAAGAATAACCACTGCTAAAAGATTTACTAACATTACTATGTATCCGCCGTGAATAACTTTGGATAATGCTTTCGCAAGATGAGACTCCAATTCCCAAGTCACCTCTCTCTCGGACTAATGGGACAAAGGCACCTTGACACAAACCAACGACTTGTGCCTCAGCACTCGCTCTGACCTCTCTAACAACGCACAGGATGCTACTCAAAGGTTAGCGGCTCCCACGAAACTTCAAACTTCGGACCTCTCTGGTACTCACTCAGCACTAGAACAAACAAGACGATGTGTACTCCGCGCATGGACTCAATACGGTCCTAACGTTTTGCCAACTTCAAACTTCCCACAACTTCCAGAAACAAGCCAATGTACCTTGGGATATCCTTCCCTTTGGTACCAAACCACAGAATTTGTGCATAAGCATATGGAACACTCATTCTATCTTCAGTCGATCTCTTCATCCTAACGAGGAGGGTCTTCATTAAGCAGGGACGCGCAATACAACTTATTTTAATTGACTCTAAAAATCAGATTCAACTGAAATCAAAGGATTCACAATGCAATTCCAACTTCCCTCAAAACACTCAAATCCAAAATCGAAGATTCCCCATGAAAACCTTTTCACAATCCAACTAGACAGGTTTGCAATTAAACTCCACATAAGCCAAAAGAAATCACTCGAGTGCTCAAATCAACTACTTCATTTTTTTTCTGAACCGAAAGAACCACCTCACCAACATGGAGTCAACTCAAATTGTACATGATCTCCATCATGAAAACCCAACTCAACTAGAACTAATAGATCACTTCTCTACTCGAGAAAACCTTCTTTTCTCAGATGTTCTTTTAAGGGATAAATCCTTTCCCAACTCATGGGTGTCCAGAATTATCACACTAACTCCTTCCTCTTAACCGACAATCCCAAAACGATCCTCAAACCGAAAGAACAACCATACTTATTTAGAGGGACTCTACTAATCCACCAAAAGGATTCTCTAGTCCACTCCTATACCAAAGGAAATTATATTGACAAATGGTTTCCAAAACCTCAATAAAGACTTTTCACCCGCAACCACATCATCTCATTCTATTAAAGATAATCAACTTCAAATCCTCAGCACACATACTCATTTACCTTACCCAAAGTATTCTATCAAGATCAACACACTATTTAAAATTAAGCTACGTTCATCTACCTCTACACATAATATTGGGTCTCCAAGGTCCTAGCATAATTATGCAAAGCTTAAATTCAACCTTCAAGTTTCCTACCATGAATTTCTTGTATAATTGATAGGAAATCCTCAAATTCGTTTACTAAAAATTTCACATAGCACAACAATAATCTAAGTCATTAATATCAACATTCCTCACTAATCAAGCAACCACCCCAAGGCGATTCATTTCACCAATCATAGACCTTCTCTAATCCATACCAATCCAATTCAGCTATACGACCACAATATACCCATTCGCAATACCCTAACTGATTGACCAAGATTCAAACATACTCAATCATTAGCGTCAATAATTAAATATATTTTTGACCAAGTTATCCTTAGAAATAATTTAAATCCCATAGGGTTACTCACTAAGGCCGAGTCATACTTGACAATAACTCAACAATTCTCGCTATCCCGTTAATTAGCACAACGCTTAGGCTCTTCACCGCTATTCCCATTAAACTTCACCATCGTAACTCTTGTACACAATCTTACTAGGTATCCAATTGCGACACTATAATAAATTTACCAAGAGTCCATACTTTCGATAATCCCAATAACCCAACATGGATAAAGGTTATTGGATCAAAACCCACCATATGTTCCACTAGTTGTAACACTAATAATATTTTTTTTCTATATCTCATCGACAAACATTTCACTTAAATAGAACTCTCTCTAGGTGTTATAGGTCAAAACCAAATCACTGTCTACTGCTCTTTAAATAGCTGAGTTCCAAAATTCACCACTATCATATACTTGTCCACCACCAACCCGTCGCCGTAATACACTTTATAAGACTTGGCAACATAAGTTGGTTAATTCCTTTCTCAAAAGGAAGAAACAAACAAATACTAGTCTCAACGCACAAGAACAACGTTTTTCCTCGGAGTGAGCAAGAGACCAAGAGAAACAGTCGTATATTAATGATCTCGGAAAACAAAATACAAGTCCGCAGGGTACATTTCCCACAAGAAGGAATTTTCAAACCTCTAAGAATCATAATAAAACACTGCTATGGAGACCCAAGAAACTCTTAAGCTGTAACAGTTGAAAAGTTGCAAATTACAATTCTTAACTCCAACCTCAAATGCTGATGGTACACATTTTCCGTTAACAAAAAAAATAATTTTTTTTCTTTGATTACAACGTTACTTGCCAATCCAAACAAGAAATGCCTTTAAAACAAATCACATTAACCACCTAGGAACCAATCAGAACCTTTCCATACGTCACATTGCTCAATTAATTCCATCTACTACATAAATCATGAACTCCCAAAAGTCCACGAATACAAAACTCCAATCATTTCATTTGACTGATATTACGAACGGCAATTAACTTACTTTCTTTCTAGAAGAATCGTCACCACTACGACGAGTCGAGAATCTCTTGTGGACAATCTTACTAACATCAAGAATGATCTACCCTTAACAAGACTCGTTATAAATCAACTCTTCCTTTATTAAGCCACCAAAGGCTTACCAAAATGTTATAGACCCTTTATCATCTCATCCTCAATTGAATGTATACCAAAATCTTATACTCTCACTACAACAACCACTTTATTTTAGAGGGAAACTTCGCACAAATTAACAAAGTTATTCCCACACCCTTTCATCAAAGGCATACTTTTATCTGATAGTTCTACCATCATGTAAACATTGTTCATCCATTAAATCCCATCAATTTATCTCTTAGTGATGCTCAACACCAAACATTAATAGACATTATTTGCACCTAGCAATTACTTATAATCACTAAGTATCACAAAAAGGTTACTCTAAGATTAATACCCACTAAGATAATAATCTAACTTCTTTTGAACTTAGCCATCCCAAACGGTTAAATTAATCTGTTGAGACCCATTAATCCAATTTATCAAAGAAGTTTACCAAATGTATCACTCTTAATCATCGACTCAGTTTCATCGATGTTCTACACGTCTTATTAACTCTATTGATTACAATTAGATATCACCATACTCTTAATCACAGTTCCTTGAGAACTACTACAAGACACTTGCAAATTAATCACTTTCCTTTCAAGGATCTTAGTTAATATCGATCATTCACACCCTGCAGACCTAACCTGATAATCCATATCTTTTCCATTAATTGCTTTGATTATAACCTCTCACTTAACTAAGACAAAACATCACTAAAGGGCTGAACAATTTCTTTCATAAAAGAGAACCATCAATCTTCAACACTCAAAATACCCAAGAGAGATACATTGAGTCAAAGCCTCCACGTACTAAAGGACTTGCAAAAAGAAACTTTCATTAACCAAAAACATCAAGCGAATAAATGGGTCATACTTTCCTATGAGAAAGACCAAAACTCCACTATAGAGGTCAACTTGACAATCAACCGAGTTCACCAACCGCAAGAATAACTCATCGGTTGGGAAAACAACGATTTCTTTATGGGACAAATTAAGCCAATAGAAACATAACAATCCTTTTCAAAGCAACCCAACAATCGCAATGAACTAATAACCTAAGAGAAATTCGTCAACCACAACTAGACAAGAATTGGCCAAATTCAAACTCAAGAAAGAGACCAACTTCCTAAAGAAACTCACCCTCAACTCGTAAAACTATGGTACTCAGGGTAACTACTTCCCTATTCTCACAACATGAACGGTGGCGTAACCTGGTAAAGCCCAGAGCCACAACCACGACCTCAACCTCTCAATATCAACTATAATCAATTAATTAGCAATCACACTAAATTCATATCAGCAATCATCAAAATGATATAGCGGAAACGTAGATGCAATGCTTTGCCCATTCCCATTCTACTGTGCACCAGTGTGTCAAAATTAATATTTCATGAACCACGGACCTCACAAAGACGCTCGAAACTAATCAGTAACACCCAAACCTAACTAAGGCATGGAATGCTACTAAATTAAATAATTAAACGTAATTAAGCTAAAACACCCTACAAAATTTCGGCAGAACCTCCTTTGTGTAGTTACCTATACCGTAGGTTCCAACAGGCAGTTATAACAAATAAAGATAATCCAGATTGCATAATAAACAAGATATAATCAAAACTGGCTATTCGTTACTATGACATCCATAGCAACTAAACATCTAACGAATAGACCATAAGCATCTAAAATGACTATTCATTTATTACAGATTACTCCAAGCAAGCAATAATCAAGAAGAGTACTTTAAACAATTCATTCATCTCCTAGTTAATTTTTTTCTTTCATTCTATGGTGGGTAGTTCGTGCAAAAGTGCAAGAAGTCTAATTCTTCCTTTACCCCATGCAAGCCGATCTCGTAAAGGTACCTAAAACACAACAAACAATAAGGGGTGAGTCCAAGACTCAGCAAATATAATAAAAGACATCAACAACATCCAAGCATGTAAATCATCAACTATACTTTACAAAACCACATATCAATCACCTTACACACACATGCTATGCAATATGCTCAAAATGATCCTTTTCCTTCTCTTTCCCTTTTGCATTTTACCGGTAATGCAAAGTGTGCATCCGTCGATGCACACCCATGCCTGTGCCATCTGGCACAGGGACCATTGCCCATACTCCGCAAGTATGGGGACCAAAGCCCATGCTTTATAAGTATGGGGACCTTTAGCCCGTCATCAACATGACGGGGACCTCAAGAGTTGCTTGGTCATCACATGACCAAGACTTCAATAAGCCAACATAATGCATATGTATAAATTCTCAAATTAATACAAACATGCATCCGTAACAACATTGCATATGAATATTCTATTCATACTACAAAAGCTCATAAACATCGACTTCACAACTATCAAACATCCATGATTAACACATAACACAAATCTCTAGCAACCATGAACATTACCAACTATGCCATCATCACAATTCATGAACACACAAATTCTCATAATATATATCAAACATTGCCATTCAACCATATATATTATAACCATCATTATACTTGCCTCAACCGCATGCGAGAACGGTGGACGCGGAGAGGGCGCTGCCCAGGATCAAACTCCCACCTGAACATAATTATAACCAGGCTAAGACAATCATACTGGACTAAAAGCATAATTAATAACACAAAAGAACTCGCTAAACTCCCAAGCTTTTCCAATTTTTCCAATTTCTACTGATCTATCTGCCTCCTCTGCGGACAGTCAACTTCTAAAATACATAACTTTCCCTACAGGGGTCCAAATAAGGTGTTCTAATACTTTCTGGAAAGGTAATTAAATTTCCCAACTAAACCTAGTTGAGGAGCCCTTCTGAATCTGATATCTATTACCCCTACTAAGCCAAATTAAATGATATCAGTTTTCACGTCGGGTTCTCTGGACAGTACAGTAAAATCACCATAACTTTGGCTACGAAAGTCCAAATCTTACGTTCTTTAGCTTTCTGGAAAGGTATGGAAATTATCCACATTTTTTGTTATAACGAGATCCTCTGATTTCTTCTTTAACTAATAGATTAACCCAGATTTCTACAGACTGTCTGGATATTGACAGATTATCAGGTCAGCGACACTAAACAATTCATAACTTTCTGACCGTTAATCGGATTTGGGCGTTCTTGGTGGCCACGGAAAGCTAATGACATAACCCAACTATCTCTAAGAGGTTGGATCCCCATATTCTACATCTAAAGACATGAAAACCATCGTTCAATCCACTGGACAGAACACGATCTATTAACTGTTGATTACTCGATCTACCAAACGAAATTAATTGCAACTAATACACATCAACCAGCAAAGAACACGCGATGTTACCCTTGTAGAATCGCAGGAAGACGATGAACTCTCCCCGCGAAGGTGATCTCCTCTCCTTTCTTCACTTGATCGGCAGCAGGGAGCACCGACGGCGAGGAAGGGAGGCACCACCATGGAGGAGAGGGGTGTGCTACAGTGGCGGTGGTGGTACTGTAGCTACAGTGTGGCTAGGGTTCCCCCTTGCTTTTATTGGTGGCAGCCCTCATGGGCCTCCTGGGCTAAGGCCCGAGGCCCAAGTTGCCGAAGAACTGCAGAAACCCCCCGTTTTATATCTAATTTCTCTTTTGAACACTTTCTTTCATAGAATAAATCGGAGTATTACATTAAAACCCCTCTTTCCCCTGTTCAATCGCTTTGCTAAAAGAAATATTCTCCCGATTTAATTATTCTCTCCGATTTATTTATTCTCTCTCGATTTTTTTTTTGGGTATTACACTGTCAGTAGTTTTTTGACCAGGTTCTAGTAAAAGAGCTTCATTAATCTCAGGCCATTTAGGATTGCATGTAAAAGTTGTAAATAAATCAGGTGGACCATGAACACGGCAAATAGCTATAGCATCTTGGTAGTTTTCTTGCATATATCGACGGCCACCAGTAAAGCTGGAAGGCAATATGGTTTTCTTCCCTAAAGTGTTTCGTCTATACAGCCTGAGGCAACTGCATCTGTAATGCCCTGGTAATGTTCAGATCTAAACTGGTCTTGAGAGTGTCTAATAAATTGTAAACGACACTCATCAATAGATGCACGAGCATCGATCTTTATCTGTGCGAATAGTAAGCCATAGGATAGGTATGGATTATGATCATGTTTTCGGTAGTGGCAGAAAAAACAGTAGTATTCTTGCATAGTCATCTTATCACGTTTGTTAGAGCGATGATGGGAAACGGCACTATGTGGGATGCCTAGTTGGAAGCCACGTTCACCATACGGAAATAAAAGAGGATATTGCAGCGACATAAAAGCAGGGTGTAATGATGAGATGCGTTGGAGGCCTGAAGATCTATCATGGATGATAATATCACGTGATGGGGCAGCTAGTGAAAAATCGGTTACAATCAATGCAGCTAGCTGGTCAACTGTTGGTAGATCATATTGAGGTACATCACCTTTAACAGGAGCAATAATTCGAATATACATTCGTTCATTTTCATAACCGTGTAAGCGATCTCTTGCTATTCTAAACTGTTTGACCAAAGGATTGTGTTCATCGAGCATATCTATGAGAGAAGCTACTATATCGGGATCAAGTTCTTCACTGGTATTATTGTTTGTGTCTAGGGCATGGATTCTATTTGCGACCTCATTATCGGTGTTATAGATATAAAGTTCAGCAAATTTTGGAGGGTGGCCTGGTTCAGGTAGCAAGGTGCCTATACGATGATGCACTTGACCATTTATTCTAAAGATCGGTGGGCCACCACCCGTGTTATATGAATGATCAATAGACGCTCCCATAGAAGTGAATGCAAAAAGACAGTTATATTGTCTGATCTTACGGCGGAATGCATTCAAACGATGACTATCTGAAAAGCTCATTAAAGAAGCTAAAAGATTCGGAGGTTTTTGAAAAGGTGGGATTCGGACTCTACCACCTTTACAACAAAGATTATAGATTATACGTCTCTCTCTAGTAGATGACAGGGCACGAACTCTTTCCTAGAACCAAAAGACAGCATGACAGTTTGAACATGCATAGTCTGGCGAACCGTAGTATGATCTTCCTGAGTAAGATGCTAAAGATAAGAGAAAAAAAGGGATAAATGCATGTAAAAAAATTGTAAAAAGCAAAGAAAGCATGTGGAAGAGAACATATGAGGACACCTTTTAGGGAAGATATGTAGTCGTTGGGTAAACGTGACCAGTCAACCGACAAAATTAGATCATTGGTAGGATCTGAAAACATAGGTGAGAAATTTAAATATAGATTTATCATAAGAAGCAAAGGGAAATGGGTGAGGTATTACTGTATAGCAGGAATAGGTTTTGAGTAAAAAGAAACGAAACGTAATGCAGAAGAGAAGAGGTAACGATTACCTAAATGGACGGCACGACGTGCGTTTATTATGCGACGTCGATGTGCATGGTTCCTCATTGCAGTAGAAGAGGTTATAATAGGAAAGTAACCATCTCCTGTTTATAGGCGAAATATATTTATTTAACGAATATATTTTGTTCTGTAAGGAAAGACTAATATAAGATACAATAGCATAACGATAAAACAGCATACGTTTTCGCTTGCACGGTAGTATGGATAAGGTGGTTTCCATCACGGAAACGCAGCAAGAAAGGACTGAAAAATGAGGGAGGATATATTAGATTAAACAGGATTATCATACTAAATAGTGGCAAAGGTGTGGCTAAGAACAAAGGAAAGAGATGGTGAGTAGTCGTTCATATGGTTAGCAGCAGAATCAAGCATAGGTGAAAGACTGTCAAAGAAAGGAACTGCTACATATAGAGATTAGCGTGGGTCTATGTAAGAACGAAGTAATAACATCAGATAAGAAAGGCAGAAGAGTAGGGCATAAGATTATTAGAGGGAAGCAGATTTTAGATTAGGTTAAGGAAAATGGGCAAACCAAGTGATATAGATAGATATCTTAACGTGAATAGAAAGAGGTAAGTAAGTATAACAGAAGCGATATAGAACATCACATATCTATCGATATATAAGGTACTATAAGGGCTCTATTTTCTTATTTTATAAGAATACTAAATCACAACTGATTAGAGTAAAAAAACATAGAACTGTAATAACAATAGGTGCATAAGAGAAAAACGTAAATAAATTTGTGAAAAGAAGCTAAGAATAGGGCATACCAAAAGCGGCCGACGATATCTTTATTGCGAATGAAACAGCGATCGAAGATCGGTGAGACACCCAGTTAGGACCTCTGTAACGCACAGAAGGTACGTAGCGACTAAGCAGCAAGGAGCTTCGCAAACTGAGTGAAAGAAACATTAATAAACCTTAAACATTCAAGGTATTTAGGTAATAAATGCATGTGGAGATAGATGAAATCGGGAAGCAGATATAGGTATGATACGAAAAGGACGCGTAACAAAAAAAACGGTCACATAACTAATAAAAACGGCTGCTGCTGCATGAAACCGAACCGAAAAAAAAGTGAGATAGCGTATAATCCTGATCTAAACAGAGAAAGGGGAAAATCATAGAACGGCGAGATAAACAGTAAGCCACTACAAACGTGAAAAAGCAGATAAAAAAGACAGTGCATAACGAAGAAGGCCTAAAACGTGCAAAACAACAGCTATAAAACAGCACGAGCTTACAAATGCTAATGCAAGTAGAAGCACACTGAGAATAGTATTAAAACGATTGGACACCTATAAAAAAAACCGTAAATAGAATCAAAAAAAAGTACCACGTGGGAAAAAAAAGATAGTAGTAACGTACTTGTTCGTTGCTCGGGTTTAGATGAGGCTCGCGAGGGTCTAGATCAGGCGGTGACGCGGATCTGCAAGAAGCCAAAATAGGCAGATCTGCAAGAAGCAAAAATAACAGAAAAATTAGTAACAAAAGAACCACCCGCGGCCGGAAAGATCGAAATTGAAAAAAAGGGAAAGATGAATAGGAGACGGTGAGAAAAGGGATGAAACTGCACGAGGTTTGAAGAACCGGAGCTGAATAACGATGGACGGGAGAGGAACGGTCAGAGGAAAAAGCGAGGAAGCGAAGTGACAAAGCGATGAAACCAGGAGAGCTAGAAACGAAGAACAGTAGATGGGAACGACGATGAGTACCAAGGTCGGCATAAACAGGGCGACGATGAGTATAAGCGAGTCCGAGAATCAAGGTCGGTATAAGCAGGAAAGACCTAGCTTTACAACGCTGTCTCTAGAAGAAAGAAAGAGAACGAAGCAAAAACGCTGGACCGAGTTCACGCAAAGGAAACGAAATGGCGCGACCAACGCAGTGGACACAGGACCGCATTAATGTGGCTGAAACGTGGACTGACCGAGGCGACGATTGCTGCGCAAGACGGCCAGATGGAAAGTGCCGATGCGACGCGAATTAATTGGGCGAGTCGCGTGCGAGGCGAGAAACGCGCTGACCTGGGAGGCGTAAGCGACAGCGATCGATTGTAGAGCAGGAGACGCTTAACGATGATGCCATCAACGCCGGACATTCGGCATCCAATGGATGAAATGTTTTTGGGCGACGTGGCAGTTCCGGAGGAGCCCCTTTCTTTCAAGATTAAATGTTTTATATTTAACGACATTTAATAATATTTAACAATATTTAACGATATTTAACAACATTGTAAAACCCCGTTCAATCTTAAGAATTATAATTGAATTTCAAACCATTTTATTGGGATTTAAAATGGAATTTCAGAATTTATGTAAAAGGGGGATTAAATCTTGGGCCAAAGGCCCATAGCCTTGGCCCATTAGGGGCATCCAAAACCCTAGGGGCCACTGTAGCTACAGTACCACGCTGGCTACTACAGTAGCCGCCACTGCTACAGTGCCACCCCTCCCTTGCTGCTGTCCAAGAAGAAGAAGAAGGAGGGAGGGAGAAGAACCCTTCGGGTGCCGCCGGTGAAGGAGAAAAGAAGAGGAAGAGAGGAGAAGAAGAGGAGAGGAGCGTCTCGCAGGGGATTTCAGCGGGTTCTATTGATGTCTTCAAGGGTAACAATCGATGTTCTTTACTGGTTGGATCGTAGTAGATGCGTTTTTGCCATGTTTAGTGGATCGAATTCCTGTTGCGATAAGAACAGATCTGTCCAGTAGGTTGCGCGGACGATTTCGCGTTCTTAGAGGCCGAACCAGTAGTTTTGATCTCCTAGAGATATCTAGAGGTTGTTCTTAAATTTCTGTGGCCACCGAGTTCACTTGATTCCGACGTTCGAGTCAAAAGTTATGACAAATTTAGTATCTGCTGTCCAGATTTCTGACGAGATTAATCTGTTTTGTTATTTCCAAAAATATGAATTTGTAATTGGAAGAATCTAGGTTTTCACCCAACTAGGTTATTGTAGGTAATTTGATAAAATTTCCAGATTGTTAAAGAACGATCAATTCGGAGTTATAGATTAAAAGTTATGATCATTTTAGTACTGCTGTTTATTCAATTAGGCAGTTTCTGTTCTGAAAGTTCATCTATCTGTTAGCATACTTTATTCGCCGAATTGGTTTATCTCGTCAACTAGAGTTTTGTAGATTGGTCAGTTAAGAATCCACAGAAACTGGGCTCACCTCTTTTCGAGTTCCAGATCATGAGATATGTTAATTACCGTGCTGCTGTCCAGAGGCGGTTTAGGGCTGAATGCGTTGGTTTTCAGTTTAGAGTTTCTAGTTAAATCTTGATTCACCGAGGAAGCGATGTAGAACGTTGTTAAATAGTGTCGTGTTCATCGCGTTCTTATTTCAGTTATTTAATTATTTAGGAGGTGAAGCTTCGGGTTTAGGAGCACCACTTTTCCTGCTAACACGTCGCAGCGCGGGAGGCAAGTACATTGCTTATCTTAATGATTGTGATTGATGAATGCTTTTATGATTATACTGTGAGTTCTTATGATTCAAGAGAAGTTGGATTGTCTATGATCTTTCATATGTGTTGAATCCATGATTGGAGATGATAATATTTAAGTTCATGTTCCTTCCATATGTGTGTTATCTCCATGATTAGAGAGCGTGTCTTTTCAACATACATATTTCATTCCATGCATTCATTATTCATGTTCCATCCACGGGAGTGGATTAAAAAGACCCATCAATTCCAGGATGGGCACGTAAGACCCACCATTCCAATGTGGGCCCCACTATTCCAATGTGGGCGTTTTGGGACACCCGTATGAAATGTTCTTCATACGGGACTTAGATCCCCGCATTTTTGTTAAGATGCGGGCTTAAGTGAACACCGACGGGTGTGTCACTAGCAATACCGGTATATGCATGTGTGTAGTCCCTCCATTCCATCCATTCCATTCATTCCATTCATTCAAATACTCGTCCTGTGATTCCCTCATATTGTTCAATGATGTTGACTCGTTAATGTTTGTGGTATGTTCCATTTACTCGTTGTACTTGCTGAGTCTTGGACTCAATCTTGCGTTGTTTGTTTTATAGGTAATCATTGTTGTTGGCTCATTTGGGAGGGAGTAGACACGCACTACTCATTCACATCATCCTATTCAAGTTCAAGATTATAAATTTGTTCTATCTTTCACTCATTATTGACGAACTGTAATAAATAAGTTTAGATGGAGAAGGAAGGATACCTTCTCCATGTTACGGTTGATTTATTATTGCTTGTGAACCTTGTTTAACGATGAAGTGTAATAAATAAAATTAAATGGTGAAGGAAGGATACCTTCTCCATGTTTTGGATGTTTTATTTATGCCTTTATATGATATCGTATTCGAGTTCTTCCGCCATGTGGTTGTATGTTAGTGTATTTAGGTGACATCTTGGCTTCCAAATAGCCAGGGTGTTACAGTTGGTATCAGAGCGGGCTTTCGGTCCGTGGTATTTGAAAGATTAAATTGACACACTGTGCACAGTAGGATGGGATGGGTTAAGCAATGCATTTCTGTTCCCGTTATGTCGCATTGTTAATCTATGATCTGATATGATCCTCGATATCTATGAAATTATTCTATGATTGTTGTGAGATAATCTTTTATTCATAATTGATTATATTGGTTATGGGTGATGTTGAGAGTTTGAGGTCGTGGTTGTGGCCCTGGGCTTTACCAGGTTACACCACCATTCGTTGTAAACGAATAGAGTAGTATCTCCCCGAATACCATAGTTTTGGGTGTTGAGGGTGAGTTTCTTTCGAAAAGTTATTCTCTTCCTTGATCTTGAACTTGGAAAATTCTAGTAATAGTTGCGGTTGATGAACTTTTCTTGAGTTATTGCTTAATTTTCTTCTGATGGGTTTTCCTTGGTCTTTCTTGGTCCCATAACATGATTACTTGTTCTCCTGATTGCTGATCTATTGTTGTTTCTTATGAACGCTTGTTATCAAGAAGATTTATCTTTTCATGGGAGTTCTTCCTTCTTATTGGAAAATATGACTCATTTATTCACTTGGTATTCGGATCTTGAGATTTTCTCATTGCAAGTTCTTTAACATGTGAAAGCTTTGGCTTTATGTATTTCTTTTGGATTATTTCAAGTGTTGAAGTTAATGCCTCTTTTTACGAAAAGAGTTAAAATCCTTTTGTGAGGTCCTGTTATGTTTAAGCGAGAGGTGTTAAACATAGAAATTCGTTGATAAGGTTGAGTTATCAAGTTAGATCTGTAGCGTGGTGCATGATTATTCTTAACTAGAATCCATGAAAGGGAAATTGATTAATTTGAAATGTCATTGTATTTGGTACATGATGAATTTTAGATAAGAGTTGTCCACATCTGTTTGGAACCTATTGATGTTAAGAAGTGTGGAAATGTTGATGAACCGGTTTGATCTTTATGATCAAGTAATCTGCTAAATTTGTTAGATGAATTGGAATCTAAGTCCTCCTTTGGTTATTCTAACCGCTAGTAATGGTTAAGTTAAGGATGCGTTCGAATGTTGCCTTGGTAAATATTAATCTTGAATCCATTCTCATAACTGTTGTTGAGTTTGCAATTAGAGGTAGGATCATGATTGTGCCCTTGTGTGGCTAGACAACATTTAGTGTGTGCTATTTTGGCGTTGAGCGTCAGTAAGAGTTAAATGGATGAAGTCTAATAAGATATTAATATTGGTGTACTTTTGTGATATGGTCATGTTCTAGTATCATCTTATTGAAAGAGTTTTGTTTCAACCTTGTGGTTTGTGTTCTTTCGGAAAGTCTTAGGATGGAGTAGTAATGTGTGATGATTCTTGGTAAGAGTATATGATTTCGATGCCAGCAATTATCGGTAATGTGAGAGTGATGTTGATTCACTTATAGAGAAAGTAATTTGAGCGCCTCTCGTGTTATTGAGTAAAAGAAAATATTCCATGTTTTGCGTTCGCAATCTTTTGGAGTTCATGATTTATATGGTAGCTGAAATTGGTTTGAACATAGTGACGTGTTGGAAAGTTCAATTGGTTCAAAAGTGGTTCATGTGATTTGGTCTTAAATGTTCCTCTTGTGCTAACGTTACCAGGTGATGTTGTAACCAAAGAAAAAAAATGGTTTTCTTCATTAAAGGAAAAAGTGTAATCGTAGTATTTGAGGTTGGGGCAAGCTTTGTAACGCACCACTCAATTGAAGTGTGTATGACCTTTCTATTCGTTGCATGAGAGTTCCTCAAGATTCAAAAGCAATGTTTTGTTCTTATGGGTTGAGGTTTGGAATTCTCTTCTTGTGGAACTTGTACCCTCAATTGTTGACTTCCCTTATGTTTTCCTAGTTCATTGCTTAATTGACTACTTTCCTTGGTCCTATGCTTATTGCGAGTGGTAAATGGTTTTCTAGTTGGTGAAAATCGTTTCAATTTGCCTCTTCTTTTGAGAAAGAATTAACTCATTCTTTCACGTGGGTCTTTCGAAGTGTTTTCTAATTGTTGTTGTGAGTTTGATGTTAATACTTGTAGTAATTTGATCGCCTTTGGTGATATCTTATTCGAGTTCTTCCGCCATGTGGTTGTATGTTAGTGTATTTAGGTGACATCTTGGCTTCCAAATAGCCAGGGTGTTACAAACATTTAACGACATTTAACGATATTTAACAACATTTGACAACATTTGACGATATTTGACGATAATTGACGACAGTTGACCACATTTGACGATAATTGACAATATTTAATGACATTTGATGATAATTGACAACATTTAACGACATTTGATGACATTTGACGATAATTAACTACATTTGACGACTATACATGTTGAGACATCTAGAGTTACTTCATAGTCATTGTAAACTACTTCTGAGCAAGTTTCACTGATCCTCTAGATATCAAGTACACCTTACCAACCTCAATTAGGTCATAAAACTGATCAAGCACCGAATTGAATCCATGCATGACTTTCTGGAAACTTTTGCATATTTTATTGCACTTGGAAAATCTCAAATAAAGTTTAAACCTACAACTCAATTATAAGTTCCAAATGAAAACAAGAACAAAAACTCTTGTTCATCTTCTGGAAATAATTTATTGAAATACTATAATAATTATCATGTATTAGTATAATTTTATTCCTATTTTTAAAGCCTTGGTCAAACCCTTTTGTTTCAAACTCAAATGAAAGACCTATTCTAAGTTTGAATTTAAATTATTCAAATTAAATCTTGAAAAGTGAAGTTTAAGATTTTAATTGAGTCCTAGGATGTCCCAGGAACCCCTCTGATTTATTTCATAATTTTAGGAATTTTATTCTTATTATTAAAGCCTTGGTCAAACCCTTTTGTTTCTTGGTCAACTGTTTTCAAAACTTGGGCTAGCACTGTTGGCTCGACCGCACCCTGGCTCGAGCCCGACGCACCAAGTTGGCACGCGGACCATCAGATCATGATCGAAGAGCCCAAACGGAGTGGGCCGTTCGAACCGTCCGAACGGCACCAGCGACGCGAGCCCTACGATAAAAAATGAACGGCCCAGATGCGTTGGGCCGTTCGGACCGTCCGAACGGTACAATGGATGTGAGCCGTTCGATCCGCATCGGACGTCCCAAAAGAAACTGCGTGATGAGGCGGTGTGAACCAGACACGGGTGCACGCGATGGACCAAGTCAGAACGAGTCCGGTCGGTTTGCAGTTTGGGTTAGGGTTTAAAAGGGTTTTGACCGAAAAGGCAAAGAGTTTGATCAGCCGATTTAAAATAGAATAAATTTTGAAAAAATTCTAATTTTTTTGAGGAGGTTCTGAGAATCAACTAGGTCTTAGGAAAAATATTTTAAAGCACTTTTCAAACTAAAATTTGTCGAAATAAATTATTTTCAAAATTGAATTGGTGAAAAGGTTTGAATTTTGGTGAGATCAAAATAATTTCTAAAAAATTGTTAAAAATAATAATAATTCAAGATAAATAATCGAGTATTTGAATAAATTATTTCTAACAACTTTTACTCACACAAATATTCTAGATTCAAATAAAAGATGGAAAACAAGTTAAAATTTGTAATTTCGGGCAAACTTTATTACAATCAAACAAAGGTTTTACAATAACACATAATTTTGGGCCGTACTTTTTTTCACTAAAATATGCCAACAGTGGTCTTATTTTGTTGATTAAATGATAAGGAACACAACGGTTCAATCGGATTGCAAATCGGATACTCGGTTTAGGAAATATGGTCATTTCAAGCTTGTAAATTAGATTGCCACGTCACCTTTTTTAATTCTACATGCTCTGTTTGAAGCAATGGTGTGGCATGGGAGAGAGAGAGAGAGAGGCAGAGTGATCGGCGTGGTTCGGGCTTTTTTGGCGAACGGGATGATACGACATATTAAGGGAATATTCTCATTTTTGGAACCATCAGATCCTGGATGGTTTGGTACCATCCAACCAACCAAACACCCAAATACACTCATTTCCCGAATGGGAGATGGTCCCATTCAACTTGATACGTCCAACCAAACGCACCCTTAGTTTTCAAATGAATAAAAATGGCACCATCCGATTGAAAATAGACGGTCCAGATTGAGTGGCGGTTCGGACAGTCTGAACATCCCAACTCATACAGATGGTCCAATTGAAAATCAACGATCCAGATTGCGTGGGGTGTTCGGATGGTCCGAACGGCCCAATCCACACGGACGGTTCGATTGAAATCGGATGGTCCAAATGCGAGGCTATAACCGCTGGACCCTCCAAACTGTAGGAAGAAGAACCTTCTCCATCGTACAGTAACATACCATGGCAGACGCCGAGGGACCAGTCCAACCGGGGTCGCCGAAGCAAGACCTTCCCCTCAAAAGGAGGGAGGACTTCGGCCCTAACTACCGGTTGATGCCGAACAAGCATGCTAAATCGGTATGGCCAAAATGCGGACACAAGGAGGACGCTGTCGTGCAGATCTTGGACGGCCCTTTCGATGGCGGACGACGTTTCTTCCGATGCCCACACTCTGCGGTAAAATTAGCAAATAGTTTGCTTTATCTTACTGCTAATAGAGCCTCCATGTTAACCCTCCTTTGCAGCAGATGGTGAAATACGACATTGTCTGCTGGATCGATCCTCCACATGAATGACATGTTGTGATGTACGTGGGTAAATTGTGGGACCGAATCTTTCAGTTGGAGGCGCGGATTGACAATCTCAACAAGGAAAACGATGACCTCGGCCAACAGATGCAGCGCGAGACAGGCAACGAGGAGGTTGTGAACATAGGAAGTTCCTATGATCCCACATGCTACTGCGCAAACTCTAGCTACATATGTGCGTGCCACTACAACAACAGCTAGCCACGTCCGAGGCGCCCCACTACACAACACTCTATGTGGATAGCGCGAGGAATCTTCTACCATTAGGCACGGCCAAAGAAGGTTGTACCTCCGTACTTGTAACAACCCAAAACTTTGGTTTGTGTATGCATATGGTTTTATAAAGCTTGTGCACAAATTTTAGCTTTTGTAAATTTGCAAATCCTTGTTCATTTGGAACCTTAGCTAAATCTTCTAATAAAAAAAGTGTTTCATGCTTGTAAACACCCCTAGGAAGTATTTAATTCAAATACTAGGTTAGTTATCTTGAATTAATATAAATTTTCCCAAATTTTTAGAGGTTATTTTGACCTCATCAAAATTCTAACCAAGTTGCCAAGGCTGTTTCGGAAAAGGATTTAATTCTCTCAAATGGAAAATTAAAAGTAGTTGAAATTATTTTCCTAAGTCTTAGTGGAACCTGAGAGCACCCACAAATATTTTGAAAATTTTTAGAATTTTATTTCTACTTAAAACGGCCTAGTCAAACTGGCTTTGTTTCGGTCAAACTTTTTATCCATTTCAAATCCTTCTTTAAGCCCTAGCTCTTGTGGGCCGTCCAATTCGATCCTCAGCCAATCGGACCGCTCATTCCATTAGGACCCAACCGCCTCGCGGTTTGCCTCAACCCGTTGTCTATTGGACCATCCGATCCTTTATCAACGGTCCGATCTGCTGGTGATGTTTGGACCGCCTGAACTCATCTCCTTCTTGAACCGTCCGATGCTGATCGAACGCACCACATTGCCAGTGTCGTTCGGACCACCGAATGTTCCATACATGTAGACCGTCTGATCCTTTATCAGCCATCGGATTTGTTGGTACCGAGCCACACAGCCGCGCCATTTCTTTTCCGCCGCTGACAAGTGGGACCACCTTGTCTGTCTTGTCTTCTTCCTCGCCTTAGAGCGAGCGGCGCTGGAGCTTGCGCATGCGCGTCACGACGCCACAAGCGCCGCCTCGTGCATGCGTGTCCGTCTCTGGAGCATCGCCTGGCCACCTTGGACCTCCTAAGACTCTCTCCGTGCTCCCTCTCACAGCTTCTCGCTCCCTCCGACCAATTCTTTGTTTCGGCCGTGAGAGAAACCAAGGAGTTTGAGCCCACCTCGAAGCCGCTCGAGCACCCGTGTCCCCTACACTGAGTTCTCCTCTTCACACCACGCCCGTTTTGCCCAGCCCGAGCTTCTTTCATCCAGTGAATCGCCGGACGACTTCGCGTCCGGCAGCTTCGGCCCGTGTAGCTCTTAGGTGCTCTGGTGAGTTCCTCTCGATGCAACCTAGTCCATATTGATCGCAATATCTCACTGAGTCTTCCGGTGAATTTAATTCATGTTTGGTGCAACGAGGAGGGCGTATGAGACCTTTTTCTCTGTGCACAGTCAAGCGCCGCCGCGTTGATTCTGGCCACCACTGACTTCCTCCGGCGTCAAGATTTGGGGCGTCAAGTTCCTGGTGCCGAGGCGATCACGAAGCAACCTTCCCCGAGCCTCCTCGAAGATCGTAGCGTCTTCTCCACTGGAGCATTGTCTTCGTCTCCGCCACCGGCCATCGCCAGGTCGCCGCCGGCATCCTCAAGGACTTGCGCCACCTCGGGTGAGTTCGCGAGGTCTTCCCGCACCCGTCCGTATCCTTCCCGTGTCCAGAGCGTCCTCCCTTTGCCAAATAGCCTTCCTCACTACTAGTGCTCACATACAGAACGCCAAACAAACCGCCGAGAGGGTTAGAGTTGATTAGCTTTTAGGTGTTTTGTTGTTGTGTAGCTGACTTGTGGACCCTTCTGGTTAAACGTGATTAGAAAATATAATTGAAACGTTTGAATCCCTTGAGTCTATGACTTGTGGGGCCTCTCAGCTATTTTAGTGGAGATGTCACCAGGTAAGTCGGTGGTCGGGGTTTTAAACAAGCGGTTTGATTAAGACCGTTGGATCGAGATTGGATGGTCCTGATTGAACTGATCGACCGAGCGGTCCGAACGTTTCCAAACGATGCGGATGGTCCGATTGAATTTTTGAATTGTTCACCTGTGTCAAACATACGAAGTATCTAGTTCCATCGAAAAAATTGTGGCGCTAAATATAGTATACATGGCATAGGCCACTTCACTACATTATGCAAAGAACACGATTTAATGAATGATTCATCACAAGATTTCATAAATTTGGATCGGTTGATTGTCCAAAAAGGTAAAGTTATTTCCCGTGACTTGTAGTATAAAACATGGGCAAGAATATTACTCCCTTGTCAATTCTTCGAGTTGCTACATGGCCACGCTCGAGAAGACAACTACTCTTTCTGTTCAAAAATGTTTGACGTTTTGGATATCGACATGGTCTCCAATACCTCACTTTGACCATTACTTTTCATATGATTATGTTAGTAAAAAATTACAAAATTATTATATTATTAAAATATTTATCATGACAAACCTAATGTTAGTATTCACTCATGACCAATCTAAATATTTTTTCATATATTATTAGTTAAAGTTAGATAAATTTGACTACACATTTTCTAAAACATCATACATTTCAACGGAGAGAGTAGTATATACATGCATGCGCGCACGTGTGGAAAACTGGAAATCACGCCTAACACATGCATGGGGATCCTTCACGTCCGCCCTCGTGCCTACTTATCTGACCCAAACTCCTCTCACCTTCCTTCCCGCCCACTGATTGCCATTTGTACATATATAGAACGCACACTTGCACGCACCTAGGTTATATATATATACATGCCTAACCCAGGATTAGCTAAACCAGAATCCTACCCACTACATCCAGCATCTAGACATCGATCTCCTTAGCTTTTACGCCATGATGAACATGACCCACGACGATTACGTCTCCCTGTGCCTCATGGCGCTCTCCGCCGCGGCATCCGGCCGCCATGCCGGGGTGGGGCACTGGCTACAGGCTACGGCATCGACAGCGACAGAGTGCGAGCTCCGGTTCCGGTGCTCCGTCTGCGGCAAGGCGTTCCCGTCGTACCAAGCACTCGGCGGGCACAAGGCTAGCCACCGGAAGCTGACAGCCGCCGCGCTGCCCCTAGGCGTAATAAACGCGTCGTCGTCGACAACATCGGGCGGTAGGCACAGGTGCTCAGTGTGCCATCGGACCTTCGCGACGGGCCAGGCGCTCGGCGGGCACAAGAGGTGCCATTACTGGGACGGGCTGTCGGTGTCGCTCACGGCGTCCGCGTCGGCATCGGGTTCCGGGTCAGGCGTGAGGGATTTCGACCTGAACCTGATGCCGGTGCCGGCCACCGGCATGAGAAGGTGGGGAGAGGAGGAGGAGGTGCAGAGCCCTTGCCGATCAAGAAGCGGCGACTGTCAAGCCCTTCCTTGGAGCTTAATTTAACAATTTAGTTTTACATATGTAGAGCTGTTACACAAAATTCATTCACTTTTTTTGTTTGCTCTCTCAGTTTGTGATTACCTCTTGATTTGTATCTTCGTGAACAAAGATTAATTTGGGATACATCTCCTCTCGAAACATTCTGGTAGCTCAATAGCTCATAGTGTTTGTTAGAACAGTACTAACAAAATGTCACCGTATAAAGCTCACAGTCAAAATAGATTTGTTTCGGCCAAACAAATCACTATATCTAAAGATTGTAAATATCAAAATTATATGGGTAATTAAACTTTTTCATAAAAAAAACGTTAATCAATTATACATTTGTTTGTTTCCGTGGAAATATGACAATAAAATCAAATGGTCAAACTTGTATCTTGTAGACTTTGAAAAGTCAAAGGTGTCAGGTTAGATATCCTACCATATAAACTAAGGGAAAGTTTGAGCAAGAGCAGAGGGCCATGTCGATATTTTTTTTTGCCGTGGGATACGCGCGTCACCCATTCTCGGCCGTCCGATTTCTCCTGCGAACCGCACGCCTACACAGGCCTTCACGCTGCTTCGCTTCATCGCTTCCCAAAATTTAGAGGATGTGTGTTCGAAGTTATAAAAATACTACTCAATACAAAACATAAAGGTTCACAGTATAAAAATACAAAATACAAAATACAAATTGTTCATACCAGAGACATCTTAAATAATTTGGAGAAATCACAAAATAAATAAGAAAAAAATGCAATCTAACTTTATCCTACAAAGATTCTAAATATACAACTTTTTCTTTTTTTTCCCACAAAAATTATACAAGAATTTGAGATTTAAGAATTGAACGAGAGATTGAGCTATGGTCTACATTTCAAAAGACACAATTCACCTATTACAAATATCAACACTAGAACAGCACTACAAATTTGACATTTAGGAATTGAATGAGAGACAAGAGTGAGATGCGCTTGTGTCGCTGGCGCTAGATGAACAGCTGTTGCCTGCTCTTTGTCCACCACTCCCTGATTGGACAGACGCCGCCGCGTGCTCCCTACCCTATCGGACACTGTCTTGCCCTCCATGTCCGGCTGGCTGCTTGCCCCACTAGTCGCCTCCGTGAGCTCCATACCCCGCTAGCTGTTGTGCCCTCTGTCAAACCCCCATGCATGGAATACCCGAAGTCACTAGATATATACTGTACTAGTCCCATGATCAATGGCTAGTACACACATTCATAATATTTGGTATTAATTTACATCCATACAATCACACACAAAACTAAACAAAATGGTACTTACTTAAGCTATTACAAGTTATTACAACAACAGCCGACAGGCCAAATAAAAGCAGTCATCAGAGTAAAAATATAGCAGCGGAAGAAGTAATTAAAGTAGAAAAATTCCATCGGCATGCACATCCGATCCCGCAGACAACCGACAAGGAACAAGGCCTAGGTAGACCCGTCACCGAACCGTCTAGTTCCGGGTGCAAAAACGTGTCATCTGGCATCGGCTCATCTTCAATCTCTGAACAACAATATTAGCAAGATTGAGTACTTGTGTACTCAGCAAGACTTGTAGTGTATCGTAAAAATTATATTAAATGCAAGGCTATCAATGGATAAGGCTCTACTCTACAAGTTATTTTGCTTAAAGCCATTTTTATTTAAAATATTTACAAGTAGTAATTTACAACGGAATTTGAAAGAACAGTTCAAATATGTACAGGACAGTAAGTAAAGAACTGAACAAATAATAACAGCATCTCGCAACCATTCTCGGTTACGAGCACAAAAAGAAGTATAACAACAACTCATAGCCCTCCTCGGCTATGAGCCACAATTCATGTTCAGCCATAGACATAGCAGTTAACTCAACAAAATAAAACCTCATGTCATTACCCAAGTGTCGACGTTTGGGACTCTCGTCACAGAATGGACAAATAAGAATATAAAAAAGAAAAATGTAGATTACTATCTGTTCGCTAAAGAACTCGAAATGGCGAATCTGTATTGGAAAGAGTATGCTCTGATTACAGGGAAAGTGGCTGTGAATTCACGTGGATTTGGGCTTAGATGTGAATCTATGTTACAAGGGCACACAGGCCGGGCTATTTATAGTTTTATAAGTGTCGGCAGTTGGTTGCAGAGGTGCCTCTTCGCGCTAATGGTTACGTCTCTTCACGCTAATCGTCGTGTCCCTTCGTGATGACCGTTATTGCTGATTTCTCCACGTGTAGCTGTTATTAACCACACGTGGATAACTGCTCCCTAGGACCTCCTCATGCGGGGTGGTCTGGAGAGTTCTTGGAGTGGTCTTGGAGAGGTCCTAGAGAGGTCTGGAGGAAACCATAGAGGAGGTCCAAGCTGGGCCTCTGGAAGAGTTTTCGGGAACGGTCAAAGGAAAGACTTTATAGGCCCACATTCCGACTGCTTGATTGATCTTGGGCCCAGAAGATTAATTCAGGCCCAGTAAAAATCCAGCTTATCTATTAATAAGCAAATAAAGATATACCCGGATAATTGACTAGTCAACAATTCTCGTCAGCTAGCCCCTCAACTTCAAGTGAAAATAACTTACTTGAAGAGGTTTTTTTTTTACCAGAACTAGACTTGGTCAAGAAGATAGTTTTACTTGAGTTGTAAATAACTATTTCATTTAAGAAACAGGAGTATTAGTCGTATATATTTATGAAAGCAATTCCCGAAGGGATGATTATGCTTTATTCTTCATCGATTTATTAAGAACAGGCTCTAATAAAATCTTCCTATTTGAGGTCAAGTCCTGCCCCGACCAGTACCTTTTGGACAGACGCATTAGCGTTTCTTGACCCAGACAGAATGTTAGCGCTTTCTAAAGGAGCGCCTTTGCCGAGTGGCACCTCATTGGTCTGGTCGGAACGCTTTGGCGCCATCTTTAGCCTCAAGTGCTTGATCTGCATGGTAGGCAGATTAGTTCCCCTGGTCGAAAGCCCATCGACTAATTCTAAGGACTTCCGCTCACACGCATAAGCCATTTTTCGATCTCCTTGAACCGTGATGACACCTTTCGGTCCTAGCATCTTTAGACCCTGATAACCGTAGTGCGTGGATATCAGGAATTTTGCTAAAGCCGGACAACCGAGGATTCCATTGTATGCGGTTTCGAAATCTACCACATCAAATAGAATTTTTTTCTATTCGGAAGTTGTCGGGTCTTCTGAACTTAACTGGTAGGGACAGCTATCCTATTTGTTTAGCGGTAGAACCAGAAACTATGTCGTGGAAGAAATATTTCACAGGTTTTACCTTTGACCTGGGGATCTGCATCTCTTCCAATGGTCCCACAAACAAAATATTTAAAGAACCACCTCCATCTATTAAGACTCGATTAACTTTACAATTGTTAATATTAGGTTCAACCACGATAGAAAACCTACCTGGTCAAGTCGACGGGATAGGGCAGTCTTCTTTGCTGAAGGAGATTACAGTTTCTGACCACCTAGATGACTTGACGGTGATCGGAGACTCGGGCAAGGTTGACCTCCTGCTCCATGGCCTTCAGATGATGTCTCAAATCATACGAGGAGGATCCTCCGAAGATCATATCCACCATATGTTGTAGCTCCTGGTAGTCCATCTCTTTGTCGCCATCTTTGTCCTTCTTGGAGCTTGGTTCTCCGAGTTCTGTTATGGAGGGGAAGGGTCCTTTACCTGAGTAGTAATCCTCCAGTTTACATTGCCAGGCCCGGCAGGTGTGCAGATCATGCCCTGCTGTCTTGTGAAGTGGACACCACTTCTTTGTTTTCTTGAAGTCACTAGTCGGAGCCTTAGCTTTGTTCCGACCAATGAAATCTTTCTTGTCCTTGGTTAACTTTTCTGGAATCGCGATGACTTCCTTGTTGTCGGGCTTACGATTCTTCTTGTTCTTGAGAGACTTCTTGCTTTTTTTTCTCTTGCTTCTCTAGACCCGACTGGGGATCTTTATCTTTTCGATCGATAGCTTCATACCATTCGATCACTTCACTAGCAGCCGCGTACTTGTCTGCCATGTTGAAAAGTTTGACTGTTGTTTGTGGAGGATTTATTGCAATATCCTCCATAAACCAGTGATTCATCAGTCCTGCTTTAAAAGCCTGGATGATAGAAGATTATGCGATCTCTAGGATGGAATTTCAAACCTGATTGAATCTCTTGATATACTGTTGAAGAGTTTTATTAGTTTTCTGCTTCATCCGACGAAGATCATTCTCCTTTTCGAGGCGGTCGACGTCCCTTGAAAGTTAGCGATCGAGTATCGCAGAGTCGCTCCTAACGATAGATAGATCCGACCGTAGGTTAATCAACCACGAATAAAATGACCCTTTAAGGACCGTAGGCAAATAATTTGCCATCACTTTATCGTTACCACCAGTGCCTTGATGGCGGGAGAATAAATTTGAAGAAATTCTAATGGGTTACGAGTCCCATTGAATTTTCTATGTTAGCTGGTCGGAACTGTCTAGTCAATCGAACAACTTGGAGACCTACCAAAAGCGCCGATGACGTAATGGAGTCATGACTCCTTCTCTGAGAAGGAGCTGGATTATATTCAGTCAGGGATCGGTTCCTCAGATTTGTATATCTAGGATCCAGTGTCCCAACCCGGTCGTGGACGTTATTGTTGGAAATATGCCCTAGAGGCAATCATAGAGATGATTATATTTCATTATGTTCATGACATTGGATAATGTGTTATCTTGTTCCTAGAATAATATTGTTAATATTTATTATCAAGTATGTGACTTGGTTGTGAAACTCTATATTTCTGCGATAATTATTCTTACACGATCCCTGGTCGTAAACATATGAGGACACATATGAATAGACTAGCATATGTATTGGTTGATGACTATGTTTCACGAGTCATAGATATGGAGATATCAAACCGATAATATGGACACATGTTAGAGAACATGATGTTGGATAAGACCCACCTTGAGACACTATTGAGATTGTTATGAATCTATGTGTCGTTAGTTGGTCTCAAGCAATGATGATGTATAATCCTTAGACTTGAGATCAAGATGGTTTCCTACATGTGTAAGAGCACTCTTAGGGGTTGCCAAACGCTACACCAGAATCGGGTAGTTATAAAGGTAGCTTTGGGTATGCTCAAACATGGAGAGGAATGTGATTGGTCGGATATGGATTTGCCCTCCTAACATAACAGAGAGATGTCTCGACCCCTCGTTGTGATCGGATAAAGAAAGTGCATGGCCATGCCACTAGTAGTCGAAGTGTTCGACCACGTAAAGTTATCTGGACACTCGATCGAGAAAGCATTGAACAGTCCATGGATGACACAACATCTCACCTGGAGTTCAACCAGATATCGTGAGGCAAAGGGAGAATACATGAGTAGGTCGCTTAGTTCGACCAGCTACGGACTGGTCGTATGGAGATACAAACAAGTCGTAGACTAGTCGAACGTAATCATAGAGTGGTCGAAACCAAATCGTAAGGAGTTACGAGTTGGTCGTGATCAAATACGGTAGTGGTCAGATAAAGATATGACCTAGTCGTAAGTGATAAGGACCTAGTCGAGATCATATTGCATTAAGGTTCGTCCGATGTAATTTGTGTGTATAGGGAATCGATATGCTCGCTAGGAGTCGCTTCGACTTGTGGTGAAAATGGTTTCGACTCACAACCGAACTACACATGAACCTACAGGTCACACACTTAACAGGTTGGAACAAACCAAGTCTGAATACGATTCGTAAACGTGTTCGGATAGGATCCGTCACAAGCACTATATAAAGAGGTGCATGAGGCTGTTGGGAGGGATGCGGAAAACACCACCGAAACCCTAGCCACCATCTTCCTGAGAGCTCCACCGTGCGACTTGGTGCTGGCACACCAACGTTCGGTTGTTCCTTCCCTGGACGTGTGGATACCGTAGAGGCGCTACTACGATTGTTACGCTTGAGGACGATCCGTGATCTTGACAAGGAACTGCAAACGTTGCTGGAGGAGACGATCGACTACGACCACTACATCAACTTGCTGGACGTTGGACGATCGACTACGACCACTACATAGACGCACTCTTCATTGGACCAGTGCTCCAACCCTTCTTCCGCCGATTTGCTGCGTCGGTGGTAACGATCTATGATCATCTACTTGCATGGCTTCTGGGTTTGCGTGGTAGAATTTTTGTTTGTAGCTATCGTAGCCTACCCGTGACCCAACAAATGGTATCGAGCCATCTGCGTAGTTTTTGATCCGGATCGATCGCATATACTTGATATGTGGTAGTAGTAGATTGGATCTATTCTTGGTCGATTTTGGTAACCTAGATCGGTTCATATAGATGGAACGACCTAGACCCCGGTCGATAAGATCGTCGGTTTCTCGGTGGTAGTAGATGGGTTTACGAGGAGGTATGAGCTATAAGGACCAGATGGTTTATTGCACTTGTCCACGACGATCGCATATCACTCCTACCGGTCGGAATTCGCCATCGAGTATCTTTGCGAGATGTGGTCGTATCAAGGCATTGATCGGATTGGTTCGGAATAGGGCTAGTTTGATTAACCCGATGATTTCCAAGGCTCGGGACCGCCGTGCTGAGTATTCATACCGCGCGCTATAGGTAGTGTGTGCTCATGTCGTCCGTTAGAATTGGATTCTGTGCATAACTTGTTTTTTGCAGGGATTGATGTGAATAGTATGACCCATACTTGTTTCATGTATGAGATGCATGTATGTTGTAATATTCATGACTGCGTGTCATGTTAATTGCAGCCCAAGGTCTGTCTATAATTGTATAACTTGACTGCGTGTCGACTTGTGATGCTTCTTTACTCCTTGTGTTTCATTACTAGTGCTATTAGAAATAGTGGCTTAGTAGGAGTACTTGGAGGAGTCCACCACTTGAAGACATGGTGAACAGGATGCATGGCGATGGAGATTACCATGAAGAAGGGTCATGCTATATCACAATGCAATTTGATTGTTTGTGAATGCCTTTACATTCCTGTTCATTTATTTCTATGCATGTTATTTTGCTTTAATTGCTTTTAAACATGATAGAAGTAAAATTCCCTCTTTTAATATTAAGTTAAACTGATGCCCTCCCAAATATGCCGCACCATCCAAAGTCATGTATTTTAATGGTAGGTCTTGCCAAAGCAGAGTGCCATTAACTCTCCTTGACTAGATGGGTTTGTGTCGACACTTACACCGGCATTGGTTTAACTTAACAAGGTTATCATAACAGTTGTGGACCTTGGGGCATAAAGGTTGAGTCTTTGAAGCATCTGAGATGTTGCCCAACAACAAGAGTCATATAGTTGATATGATTAGCAAAGGTTGCTTACCATTTTTACTAGTCTTCTAGCAAAGGAAGCCAAAGCTCACTAGTTGATTAAATGATTATGGATCTTGAATCATTAAATGTCATAAGAGGGATATGGTGTTTAGTGGGAGTATCTTTATTAAATTGTTTAATAGAAGTTACTTTAATGAACATATGTCTTAGTTTTTGCATATATTTTGTGTTGTAGATCATGGCACCCATCTTTGTACCTACATCCAGCTTTTGCTTTTACGCTCGATACTTGAAAAGGAAAAACTTAATGGAACAAATTTTATGGATTGGTCCCAAGAACCGAGAATTGTTCTCGGGCAAGATAAAAGGAACATGTTCTAGAAGAACCAATTCGTAGAAGTGCCTACGTAAAATCTGCTTCTTTGCTATTAAAACCGCCTATAAAAAGGCATGTGATGAGTCCTTGATGTTAGGCTGCCTCATGCTTGCCGTTATGAACCTGCACCTTCGTAAGCAGTTTGAGAACATAGAGGCCACGATATGATCGTGGCGCCAAAGGCATGTTTGAGACACAAGCAAGAACTGAGAGATTTGAGATCTCAAAGAACTTGTTTGGATGTAAGCTAGCTGAGGGTGGTTCGGTGAGCCCTCATGTAATCAAAATGGTTGGTTACACACAGAGCTTGGAAAAACTTGGTTTTCCACTTAGCCAAGAATTGGCTACAGATTTGATTCTTGCTTCGCTTCGAAAGCTATGGCAGTTCATTTTGAACTTCCATATGAACGGCTTAGACAAGAATCTCACCGAATCGCATATGATGCTTAAGACAAACAGAGGGCAAGATTAAGAAATGCAACAATCATGTGATGATGGTGCAAAAGAGTACAAGCTTCAAGAAGAAGGCTAAGACTTGGGTCAAGAAAAGGGCAAGGCTAAAGTTTGGATGAGATCCAAACCGACAAACCTAAACCCAAGACTAAGTCCGCCCGACTCAAGAGAATGAATGCTTTTATTGCAAAGAACTAGGCCTTTGGAAGAGGAACCGCAAGAAATACCTGGTGATCGTAAAAGGAATGGTGGGACTAAAACTTCCACTCTGTATTAATGTTATAGAAGTTTTTTCTTGTCGACTCTTCCGTTAACTCATGGGTATTTGATAACGGATCGGTTGCTCATATTTGCAATTCGATGCGAGTCTAACAAGAAGTAGGATGATTGCAAGGGCTAGATGGATCTTCGTCGGGAATAAAGCAAAGGTTCTTTGCATTAGCCATCGGGACTATGCCACTACTTTTGCCTTCAGGATTTATTATGGAATTGAATAATTGTTATTACGTTCCAGCCATTAGTAGAAACATTATCTCTGCCTCATGTTTGATGGCAGAGGGTTATAAATTCATTATAGAGAACAATGGTTGTTCTATATTTTTGAATAAAGTGTTTTATGGCTATGCACCTGTTTTGAATGGGTTGTTTATTTTAAGTCTTGATGATGCATCAGTCTATAATATTAATATGAAAAGGCTACGGCCTAATGAAATAAATTCCACTTTTATTTGGCATTGTCGTTTGGGTCATATAAGTGAAACGCATGAAAAAGCTCCATAATGATGGAACTCTAAACTCATTTGATTTGGAATCATTTGAAACATGCGAGTCTTGCTCGGTGGTAAGATGACCAAGACACCTTTCATCGGTCGTAGTGAAAGGCGTCCCACCGCTTGGCACTCATACATACCGATGTGTGTGGACCAATAAGTACGACGGACTAGAGGTGGTTTTCGATACTTCATTACTTTCACCGATGACTATAGTAGATATGGATATATCTACTTAATGAGGCACAAGTCGGAATCCTTTGAAAAGTTCAAGGAGTTCCGTAATGAAGTATAGAATCAACTTGGCAAGACAATCAAATCTTTACGATCCGATCGTGGAGGTGAGTTTTAAGCCATGAGTTTGGTAATCATTTGAAACAATGTGGAATTGTTCCACTTACACCACCCTAAGACTCCACAATAGAATGGGGTGTCCGAGCGGCGAACAGACCTTGTTGGACATGGTTCGATCAATGATGAGCCAATCGGATCTGCCATTATATTTTTGGGGTTATGCTCTAGAAACCGCCGCTTTCATTTTAAATAAGGTACCATCTAAATCAAGAGATAAGACACCATATGAGATGTGGACCGAAAAGTCCTAGTTTGTCTTTTTCTAAGGATTTGGGGATGTGATGTCTATGTTAAACGCTTGACGCCCGATAAGCTCACACCCAAATCGATAAATGCTTTTTATAGGATATCCTAGGGAAACCAAAGGATATTATTTCTACAACCGAAGAAGACAAAGTTTTTGTTGTCGAAATGGTGTCTTTTGGAGAAAGAGTTTCTTTCAAAAGGAGTCGATGGGAGAAAGGTGCAACTCAAGAAATTCGGGAAACATCTGAAAGTGTTTCAACTCCCATCTTGAACCTCATCGATGAACAAATTGTTGTTGAACTCAGAGATAAGGCACCAAATTTACACGAGATCTAAAAGGCGCGTCAATTGCCTACAAGGTATGGGCATGACGATTATTATTGAATAATGGTGAGCCTAAGACTTATGAGGAAGCGATAATGGACCCGCACTCGAGAAATGGCTTGGAGCCATGAAACCAAATAGATTCCATGAGAGAAAATCAGGTTTGAACTTGGTCGATCCACTTGATGGTGTCAA
The DNA here is from genome assembly GCA_036346405.1 of Phyllostachys edulis. NCBI lineage: Eukaryota > Viridiplantae > Streptophyta > Magnoliopsida > Poales > Poaceae > Phyllostachys > Phyllostachys edulis. The sequence continues at coordinate 61,026 of JAYEVD010000141.1, forward strand.
AACCATTGAGTGCAAATGGATCTAATAGAAAAAGATTGATATGGATGGAAATGTTCACATTCACAAGGCTCGACTAGTCGCAAAGGTTTTCGACAAGTTCAAGGAGTTGACTACGATGAGACTTTCTCACCAAGAGTTTATGCTTAAATCTGTTCGGATCATTCTAGCAATTTTGATATTTCGACTATGAGATATGGCAAATGGATGTCAAAAAAGCTTTCCTTAATGGAAACCTAGATGAGGATGTGTACATGACACAACCTCAAGGTTTTGTCGATCCAAAGAATGCTAGTAAAGTATGCAAACTTCAAAAGTCCATTTATGGGTTGAAGCAAGCATCTCGGAGTTGGAATATATGTTTTGATGAGGAGATCAAAAGGTTTGGTTTCGTCAAGAACAAAGAAGAACCTTGTGTTTACATGAAGGTTAGTGGGAGCGCACTTGTTATTCTCGATCTTGTATGTAGATGACATACTCTTGGTCGGAATGACATTCCAATGCTAGAATTGTTAAATCTTCATTAAGAAAAAGTTTCTCAATGAAAGATTTAGGAGATGCAAGATATATCTTGGGAATAAGGATCTATAGAGATAGATCTAAGAGGCTAATTGGATTAAGCCAGAAATGTACATAAACAAAGTGTTGAATCGGTTCAACATGCAAAATTCCAAGAGAGGATTCTTGCCCATGGCACATGGCATTAATCTTATAAGAATCGGTGTCCTACGCACCAGCGATGAGCGAGACAAAATGAGTGATATTCCATATGCTTCGCCATTGATCTATCATATACGCCATGATATGTACACTCACAGATGTATCATATGCTCTAAGTGTTACGAAGCAGATACCAAGTCGATCCCGTGAAGGTCAATGGACAACAGTGAAAAATATTCTTAAGTACTTAAGAAGGACTAAAGATATGTTCCTAGTTTATGGCGGTGATGAAGAGCTCGTTGTAAATGGTTACACCGATGCGAAGCTTTCAAACCGACAAAGATGATTATCGTCATAATCTGGTTTTGTATTCATTTTGAATGGAGGAGCAAAGGACTGAAAAGTTCCAAGCAAGAGGCGGTTGTCGATTCCACGACGTAGGTCGAGTACATTGCGCTTCAAGTCGCAAAAGAAGGTGTTTGGATAAGGAATTTCATTGCTGAATTGGGAATGGTTCCGAGTGCCTCAAGCCCAATGGATCTCTATTGTGACAACAATGGAGCCATTGCTCAAGCTAAGGAGCCTAGATCCCATCAAGTCCAAACACATACTCAAAGCGTTATCATCTTATCCGCGAATTGGTGGATAGAGGAGATGTTAAGATATGCAAAATTCATACGGATTTAAATGTTGTCGATCCGCTGACAAAGCCTCTCACACGCCCAAAGCATGAGGCACACACAAGAGCTATCGGTATTAGATACCTAAAATGATTGACTCTAGTGCAAGTGGGAGATCATGGAAATATGCCCTAGAGGCAATCATAGAGATGATTATATTTCATTATGTTCATGACATTGATAATGTGTTATCTTGTTTCTAGAATAATATTGTTAATATTTATTGTCAAGTATGTGACTTGGTTGTGAAACTCTATATTTCTGCGATAATTATTCTTACACGATCCTCGGTCGAAACATATGAGGACACATATGAATAGACTAGCATATGTATTGGTTGATGACTATGTTTCACGAGTCATAGATATGGAGATATCAAACCGATAATATAGACACATGTTAGAGAACATGATGTTGGATAAGACCCACCTTGAGACACTATTGAGATTGTTATGAATCTATGTGTCGTTAGTTGGTCTCAAGCAATGATGATGTATAATCCTTAGACCCGAGATCAAGATGGTTTCCTACATGTGTAAGAGCACTCTTAGGGGTTGCCAAACGCTACACCGTGAATCGGGTAGTTATAAAGATAGTTTTGGGTATGCTCAAACATGGAGAGGAATGTGACCGGTCGGATATGGATTTGCCCTCCTAACATAACAGAGAGATGTCTCTAGGCCCTCGCAGATCGGATAAAGAAAGTGCATGGCCATGCCACTAGTAGTCGAAGTGTTCACCACGAAAGTTATCTAACACTCGATCGAGAAAGCATTGAACAATCCATGGATGACACAACATCTCACCGGAGTTCAACCAGATATCGTGAGGCAAAGGGAGAATACATGAGAAATGCTTAGTTCGACCACCACGATTTGGTCGTATGGAGATACAAACAAGTCGAGACTAGTCGAACGTAATCATAGAGTGGTCGAAACGAAATCGTAAGGAGTTACGAAGTTGGTCGTGATCAAATACTTAACCGGTCGATAAAGATATGACCTAGTCGTAAGTGATAAGGACCTAGTCGAGATCATATTGCATTAAGGTTCGTCTGATGTAATTTGTGTGTATTCGAATCGATATGCTCGCTAGGAGTCGATACGACTTGTGGTCGAAAACGGTTTCCGACTCACAACCGAACTACACATGAACCTCTGTGGTCACACACTTAACGGGTTGAACAAACCAAGACGTAATACGATTCAGAACGTGTTCGGATAGGATCCGCCACGAGCACTATATAAAGAGGTGCATGAGGTTGTTGGGAGGATGCGAAAAACACCACCGAAACCCTAGCCGCCATCTTCCCGAGAGCTCCACCGTGCGACTTGGTGCCGCACACCAGCGCTCGGTTGTTCCTTCCCCGGACGGTGGATACCGTGAGAGGCGCTACTACGATTGTTGCGCTTTGAGGACGATCCGCGATCTTGACAAGGAACCGCAGACGTTGTCGGAGGAGACGATCGACTACAACCACTACATCGACTTGTCGGACGTTGACGATCGACTACGACCACTACATCGACGCACTCTTCATTGGACCAGTCGCTCCAACCCTTCTTCCGCTGATTTGCGCGTCTGGTGGTAACGATCTATGATCATCTACTTGCATGGCTTCCTGGTTTGCGTGGTAGAATTTTTGTTTGTAGCTATCGTAGCCTACCCGTGACCCAACAGTTATGATAACGTCTTTGACCATCAGTGAATTAACTAATGCACGCCCATCGGCTTCTGTTGCCTTGATGTCGATGCTTGAGCGCCGTACCATCTCCACCAGCAAGTGGTGGCGAGTTAACCCATGGAGGATCGTGCATAGCATCCAGATTGGTATATCTGATTGTGTTAACTTCATAGCGCCAACAGCGATCTTCCGATGAACTCCCGTCGTAGCTAAGGGAGAGCCTTCCAGTGCTTCTATAAGGAGCCTCCACGATGGGGAGTGATTGGAGATTATCGCCTCCGGTGGGCTTTGTGGTGGACTCAGCTTGATCCGGTGGACTGCCGATCGTATGCTGAGTTTCACCATGCCCACTTGGCCTACGATCGGTGATAGCTTCATCGATACCCTTACTAGATGTCGCTTGGCCCCCGAAATACGTTGGAGCCGTTGGCGAATACTGGTCGCCCATGACATTATCGAGAGTACATGGACTCTCGATTGCGATCTCGGGCTTCCATTGCCGCTTCTGTTGGTCGGATCGATCGGGCTTGCAGAGGCGTTCAGACGTTTGGAACTAGTCGAAATGAGCGGTTCCCCTAAGAGCGCCATTGTTGGTGGCGGTGTATGCATATCCATCCAGTTGATTTCATCAATCTCTATGACTAGCAAGCTGGCAGAGGACGAGGAGGATGATGACATCCCGTTTTCTTCCATGACATGTATACATGCGTCCATGTTGAGGTTGGAGTAGTCCGCCAGGTCGAATCAGTTTTTCTCATCCCAAGTCCTTGCAATGTTCGCATGAGCGATGATGGAGCAAAGGAAGTGGATGCGAAATGCTTGCTTAAGTAATTTTCAAGAACTCAATGCCTTCTTCCCCATGGATGGTGTTACCGTCGACGCATCAAGTCGCCGATCTTATGAAATAAATAGAGGAAAATGGTAAGGAGTTCTTGGGAGAGAATGGTGCTCTTTATTGCTATGAACCGGCTATTACAAGGGTGCCCATGATAAGGCAAAGGACTAATCCTAATTAAACCGAGCGTAATGCTTGTTGTATTATAGAATTAGATCGAAACATGAATCTAATGCCGATTCCGTGCTTCAATCTGATACAGTTCGATCCGCGCTCTATCTTTAAATAACCATCGAAGATGTGGCAGTTGCTCCTTGAAGAGACACCTGTTGGAAATACCACGACTGGTCGGAGCGAGACAGCGATTGATAAAGTACCAACCGTTCAGTGGTTGTGTGTCTGTGAGACCCTCAATCGTATGGTGGTTGTTGTCAGTGTCTTAGGACCATGAAACGTCCCGTGGTATGGAACAAATATGATATGTGTTCCATTCATCACACGGTAAAGAATATATTTGGAGTTAGATCCGAATGCTAGTTTATTGCTTCTAGCGGTCATCCGATCGAGGATCGGATATGTGACCTCATCCCACAGGATACTTATTATGTAACATCTGAAATCCTTACGACCACATGGGTCGTTAGCCTTAGGGGTTACGACCACAAAGACATATGATCTTTTATTATGTATTAAAATAATATATAGATATTTTAATCCTCGTCAGTACTCATTGCCCAAGCCTTGTGTGTATACATAGCCTAGGTCTCCATGCCACCTATTCTAGGAGAAACACAAGAGTCCACCTTATAAGTTATGCTCCACTCATCTAGATTGGCAACGTGGGGCTAAACCCCCCATACGCAACCTCTACACCAGTGTACACCACCACGACTTCTCCTGTAGAATTAATTGAGTATTAATTCCAACAACTAGGTCCTACGTAGACGTAGACAGAATAAAAAAAAATGGTGCATGTGTGCATATTTCTTTTCAAGAGGCGATCAAATGATTAGAGGAGGCCAGGAGGGGGCAATATAATAACGTTAACAAAACAAGCAGTTCATCGTACATGGTCGCATATAGCAACATAGTACTCGTATTATATGAAGTTGTCGCTCTCTCAAATATAAATAGGTTTCTTTACCGTGTTCGTTTCAAAAAAGTAGGTTTGTTTAATTATCTTGCTCTGGTAATTCATTATTTAGTATGCGCCTATCCTATACTAGAAAACTTCCGAGCAGCACCCGTCGTTTCTAACTAATATCACTTTCCTACTCACGAGGTGATAAGTTTAACAAACCCTGCCACTAGGGGTGAAAACAAGCTAAGCCGAGCCAGCTCGAGCCAAGCTCGCACCAGCTCAGATGAACAGTGGGCTCGGCTCGATTCGGATACGAGCTGGGAGAGAGGCTCGGCTCAGCTCGAAACTGAGCTCGAGCGGGCTCGTGAGCCAGGCAGCAAACGACGGCAGGTGGGCGGCCACAGCCTGCAGCAGAGGCGGTCAAGGGCGGGTGGGTAGCCACGGCGGCACCCCTCGCGTTCTCGCTCGTTGAGGTGGATCCCAGCGCCAGGGCTTGAGTGCTTGACCCCGATGCGCGGCTTCCGTGACCGGCTGCTGCTCGGCCACCACCGTTGCTCGATCTTGAGAGGCGGGCTGGAGGAAGGAGGGGGCGGAGGACGGGAGGAGGAGGAGGCGGCGGCGAGGTCGATGTTGAGAGGTGGAGCGCGGCGAGCCTGTTTTGGCCGAGGATCCGCCGGGCTACCAGATCCATTGCTTGGCGACCTGCATAAGCTCCCCACTTACGCATCTGCGCCCGCCGCCGCCGCCCACTGCTCTCCCCAGCTCCCCATCTCGTTACCCTCGCCGCCTCACCTCGTGGAGGACAGGAGGAGGTGGGGAGCACGCTGCAGACGGGCGAGGTGGAGCACGGAGCGAGGGACGGGACGCACGGGGAAGCACGAGGAGCGGTGCGAGGATGTGGTCACACCACTACAACATAAACACCCCTTTAGCAACACATATATGCATTGGTAGAAGTCCAAATAAATGTTGTTAGGGTCTATACCAACGATTTAGTATCGTTGCCATTGAGACCGCTGCCAAGGTCCGTGACAACACATATACAAGCTGCTGGTAACATGTAAATAAAAGCGTTGTAAGGTTGCAATGCATATTTTAATATAGTGGCAACATATATATATGCGCTGACATTGACACTACCAAATCGCTTATAGGATTGTTTACAACACATCTAATCATTGCAAAGATGTCCTTTTCATGTCCATTTGGACTTATAAATTAAGGCCTACGGGTTAAAGAAAACACACATATCAAAGTGTATGACAAATTTTTTTCATTGACATCAACAAAAAATTGTTTTATTACAAAGAATTTCCAACCGGCTTCACAAGTCTAGACTCGAGGCATGCACGCTTGGTACTATCACGATCTAATAACATAATACGCCTAAAACATAAATGTAAGTACATGTCTATACTTTTAGTGGAATGTCTTCATTCTCTATGCCCTGTGATTCTATAAAAATTCTTCATTCCCCAAGATTCTCCATTCTATACAAAAGTTTGTCAATAATCCAAACCATCAACATATCTTCTCAATCAAAAGAGAAATAAAGTTCTTTTAGTGCATTATTAAAGTAAAATATAACATTCCAACTCTTCCAAACAGATGCGGTGTTGACGTGCATCCAAGGAAAGGAAAGTACCGATTTTGATTATTTCTTCCGAAGTGTTTCAGAACACATATCAATTTCAGAGTTGAAATTGTATGGTCATCATCACTCAAGTATCCACTAAAGTTGCTTCTCTAGGAGGGCTCTTTGCTATAAACTAAGTCGCTTTCTACAACTTTGTGAAATGCTGTCAAATCACCAGCTAGCATATGAAAAAAAGAGGAAAAAGTTCACCGTAAAAAACTACGCAAGATGACCCACTTCAAGAAACAAATCAAGGTTAGCCCAAAACATCAAACTGTAAAATGGTTCAATTAAAACTAAGTAGCTGTAGAAGGATGAAGTAGATCGAGTGGTTGACCACACTTTTAAACTTTATGCTGGCAGCATGATTCCACAGGTTACTTTGGTAACTATGTACATACCTACATGAATAGTCAACATCTAGTAAAAAAAAGTAGGGAAAAAAGCATGAGGATTATTCAACAAAAGCCAGCAGAAGGGCAACAGAAATGCTTCAATAGAGCAAGTATATGTAACTTGAGCTACAAAGTAGCAAGGCATGCACAACTCTATTGACTAATAGGTAAACTGGATGTACTACTATTGATGGCATATTACATCAAAAGTGATTCTATTATAACTTTCCATATTCTATTACTACCATATTCTTAGAGTGGAAAAAAACAACAGTCATGTACCTTAATTTGCAATAATTAATAAACAGAAACACATAATCAAAATTTAGATAAAGGCATGTAGCATACATCATTCTCAATATTCTTGGTATACCCTTTAATGCCTCAGAGATAGTTACTGTGGCATTTCTTCAAACATTGAAGCCGAAACAATGCATGTGAAGTTCCTCGCCATATTAATATCACCATGTTCCTTGTAATGTTCACGCACCTCCTTTATGTCATCATGCTGTTCGGAGTATTAAGTTATGTTGAACAAAAGTTGACACAACTCAACATGCAACTCCTAATTGGACAAACAAAATATTTCAAGGATATCTCCTTCCTCGATTAAGGATCAAGTTTACAAAGACTTTTCCACTCTCCTCTAAGCAAAGCAGCTCTAACAAGGTGGGTTGGTACTGAACCACTTCCAAAATGGTAACCAGAGAAAATAGATAAACTTGATGAGCTTCGTAAATAACAGGAAATAGATTTTGAAGTACGAGCAAAGCTCCGGATTTGCACCGCAAACCATAGTAGTTGATAAATCCATTCTTTCCTAAGCCATCCACAGCAGCTTTTATTATGTCTTATGATTACGCAACAACACCCCTCAATAAATGCAGAAAACATAAGTTCTTCCTTTGATCTGTTTTCTTTTTTTAAAAAAACTACAAGGTTTGGTGCGTGTGGACTAAAGTAGCATAGCACACAAAGAAAGCCCAAGAATCAGAGAGGCTCAAGTAGTAGTGGAGTAGTGTGTAGTTGCAAATCAAAGCCATCCATGTGCTTTAAAATTTGTGTGATCTACTTTTGGGGAGGGCATTGGAGCACTTTCTATACTAAATTATAAGGAGAAAGAGAAGAAAAGGCACCTCAGAGTAATTGTAAATCGATTTCCCATGAGTTGACCGAGAACAAGCCCCTCCTTCACATAACTAGAAAGGGTTAGTTAGTTGCTAAAGTATCAGCACTTAGGACCTATTGTAGTCATATCTACAAAGAAGTGTAAGTAGTGAAAACTCATCAAACTAAGCATAACTTAGCACATTCCAAAGAGACAAACATAAAATTTTCAAATGAGAAAAATTCACCTTCTTAATCACACTTCCAATGATTTCCTTTGTAAGATGGAAGCAAAGACAGACCTACTGAGATCAACAAAGGTAAATTAGTCATGTGCTAAAAATACAATTACTCAATTCAAAAGGAGAGCTCCATGCCATACTTTTTTCTATAAACCATGGTGAAAAAAAACTATGTGCAATAAAAATATGATCTAGGCATGCAATATTTTAATTCACTTGTTCTCTTTGTTTCCTAGAGAGGATGTTCACCGCCTTCGCCTACATCTATTACCAATCGCTTGTGATGGTGCAAGACTTACCTATTGAAATGATCCCGAGCAGTAATTTGGACTCTCCATCCTACATGCTAGAGGGTCAAACATGACATGAATATCATTTTAAGATCTCGCAATGTGATATGAAACAAGATTTCACCGCTATTAAAAATTCAAGAGATTTAGCAAGGCATTAACAACATGTGATTTATCTAATTATGTTGGCCACTAATTTGTAAATTGTTCACATAACCCATAGGCAACTTCGATGAGCTCGTGAATACAATGGAAAAGTAAAGCAAAGAACTACACAGGACCCAAACAACTCACCACCGCCTCACGATACACTTCAGAGTAACAAATATCACCGCCTTTCAGATATGGTCCCGATACATCATTCATAGAGTTACGACTTCATAGAGAAAAGGGAAATTGTAACAAGACATAAGAAAGTAAAAGTGAAATATACGCTCTGTCAGAGACCTTTAGATCTTGCCATGATGCGTAAGAAGGTAGTCCAAAGAATCGAATCGTAAAAGGTGCTCAAACGATTTCAGTTTATTAAAAGAGAGTAGAGCATTCAAGACCTAATTTCAGTTTTTAATTTTATGCCATACCATGATACTCAATGCTTAGATACACCACCATGGCATCCTCCAAAGACCATAGTGTTAGAAACGGAAGAAGAGTGACCTCTCTCGCCATGTGCGTAGTTCCACCCGAGTGTAGTGAGCGCACATGTGAACTCAAAAGTGTTAACTACAAAACCGCACGGCACCTACCCTCACCGTTCCCATCAAAGTTGTAGCCATCATGTCCATGAATTGCATCTTCAAAGATGACGGGATCTTCAAACTACATGGCAGGTAACAAATATTAATAGTTAGGATACTCTACGCCTACACTAAACCCAAAGAATAAATTAGTACTTGATAAAAGCATCAAATTCTCCATTCACATCAAGAGGTTAGATTACTTGTTGGTAACCTCAGACCAATCTAGTAGTGATCAATAAAGAGGACAGAGAAATTTAAAGAACCCAATCATATTGAAACAAGTTACCTCAACAAAAGCATAACCAAAGGCCTTGGGGAATCTTCAAGTCGATTAAAGTGATATTTCTAATCACATGGCTATAGTTCATTCAATTAAAGTGAATGGCGCAACCATGAATGCTGGCCTTCAGCACTTCAAAAACTGAAATTAGCTAAATTAGCAGTCTATATAAACAACAAGTTCTTCCGATGTCCTAGGAAAAAGAACAGCAAATACACCCTGAGTCCTAACTAGTTTACGCCTCGACATCATTGGATCCTTGTTTTCTAGATAGTAGAAGATGGATAAGGAACCGGAGCCACCAACCTTGTAGAAGAGATCCTCCACCTCTCTCCCTTGATATCGCCAAGGAGGTTGCCGACGAATTGTCCAAAGACCAACGCCCACTCATCCTTCCTTGCTCGCAAAATATCAACCAAAAGAGCACAATTTTACTATTAAAAGGATGATGTATATAAATGCAAGATTCAGATACAACCAAAAAGAGCCATCAAACACAGCCTAAAATATGCAACACAATTGAAAGTGGAAAACACACAAGAATTAGAAGCGTGAAAAAAAGGAAGTGGTCTTTTTCAAAGTTGGACGACGTGAGGTGGGTGAAGGGAAGTTGTCGCCCCCCAAAGACCGGTGGCGGCGCTGCCGGTGGCATTCCACGCCGGCGGACGCCATAACCCTAACACGCGTGCCGACGACGGCGACCGATCATGGCAGGGTAGCGCCAGCGCGCCAGGAGAGGGCACTGCTGCACGGGATCCTCGCCGGGTCACCACCGCCAAGATTGTTCGCTATGGGCTTCGTGGTTTCCACCGCGATCTCCGCCTCGCCTTCTCCAACGTGGGCCATGACTCGCACCGACAGCGGCCGCCTGCCGCTGCGGCGGCGGTGTGGTCCTCCTCCATGGCGATCTTGCGCGCCACGGTCCCGGCACCGACCCAAGACAAAGAAGGGAATTTTAGAGGAAGATAAGCTAAGGACTAAATGGGTTTAGATATCAAGAATCGAGCGCTTTTTGACGTGGAGGTAGTGGGCCGCGGGCTTCATGCATGTGGTGAATAAGTTGCCCTACAACGCATGTGCTTTCCGCCAGAGTTATATGTTGTTATATGCATGTTTTTCTTGTAGTGCAGGAGGAAGGGAAGGGATTGGATCGATGGAAGGAAGGGGAAGGGATGGAGATTGATCGGGATGGGAGGAAGGGACGGGTCATGGGAGGAAGGGAGGGGATTGATTTGTATCAAGACAATCGGGCGCGGGCGTGTCCGCAGGTGGGGCGGGCCTCTAGGCCTTCGTGGTTTTTGGGCAAGACGAGCTATTTGGCTCATGAAATGCTTGGGCTTGGCTCGCTTGATCACCAAGGTGAAAACTCGGGCTCGACTCACTCGAAAAATCACGAGCTCGAGTCGAGCCGCTTTGCCAAGAACGAGCTCGAAAGCAGCTCACGAAGTCTCGAGCTATTTTTTATCCCAACTCGCGAATCTCCCAGATGGGACATAAGGTACCAACAAGCAATACAACAACGAGAACTTAGCCGCCAGACCTATCATAACGCACACATATATATGGTCATTACAACATACTACACGATAGTCCTTCCTACATCAATAAATTCAAGAGATAAAGAAACATCATACGATCGATCGAACGCAACTCTATTGCTAGTTCTCGCATAAATGTTTTTGTTGGCTAGGTCTTGTATATATAATTTTTTATGTCCTCTGCTAACAAACCATTAGGCACAACAATGCCTTCTTCCGTTTGGCTTTTTGTTTCGCCGTGTTTTGTCATAATTGCATGGTCTAGACATTCACAAAGAGATTAGGTGTAGCCATCTTGCTACAAATTTTGAATTGTTCACCCGTGTCATACATACTGAAGTATCTAGTTCCATCGAAAAAATTGTGGCGCTAAATATAGTATACATGGCATAGGCCACTTCACTACATTATGCAAAGAACACGATTTAATGAATGATTAATCACAAGATTTCATAAATTTGGATCGGTTAATTGTCCAAAAAGGTAAAGTTATTGCCAGTGATTTGTAGTATAAAACATGGGCAAGAATATTACTCCCTTGTCAATTCTTCGAGTTGCTACTTGGCCACGCTTGAGAAGACAACTACTCTTTCTGTTCAAAAATGCATGACGTTTTGCACATCGACATGGTCTCCAATACCTCACTTTGACCATTACTTTCATATGATTATGTTAGTAAAAATTGCAAAATTATTATATTATTAAAATATTTATCATGACAAACCTAACACTACTAGAAAAGGGTATTTCCACGGTTGAAAACCGCCAAGAAAATAGGAAAACCGTCTGTTTAATTTTTCGACGGTTAACCGTCAGAAAATCCTCGTGTCTAGGTGGTCGTGAAAATTCAATATGTCTCAAGGTTCACCGTAAAGAAAAATTTTCTTGATGGTTTTTCCTTATTTTGCCGATTTCGCGGTTATGAACCATCCATAAACACATTTGGTTGACGGTATTCACCGCCAACAAAACTATACCGCCAAGAAAACTATAAAACGTGGTGGTTCTTTGACCGCGTCGAGTTTACAATTTAGCTCACAGGCCATTACCGTCAAGCAAATAAAACTTGACAGTTCTTGGGTCGTCAGTTTATTTAATTTAGTTCGAGGGCCATTAACAATCAACAAAATTATTAGCGTACCAAAAATGCTAGCAGAAATTGTCAATGATCACATATACATCACACTAATATTTGATTCATACACATCCATACATCATATAATCCACAATACACATCCATATGCATCATATAATAGACAATACACATCCATACATTAATCCACACACAAAATAAGTTCAAGCTTAAACTAGCATCATTTCAAGCCCAATACCATCAATTAGTTGATCACATATACACCATAATACTAATATTATGCTTCAGTTTATGTCATCTATTACAAACGACAGAACATAAACTAGATAATGATACCTACTTGACACATATAACTTGAAGCAAAATCATTGATAGCTGCAACACCACAGTGTAGTTGGGATGCTATTTTGATGGCGCTCAAGTTGCCTTAAAATACAAAGACAATCAAGACCATATTGTCGCATCAATTTGAATGCCAAGAAGATATGATGTTCCATGTGCATATGGAGTGACCTGGGCTATTCCAAAGAAAATAGTGTAAGGCTGTAAGCTCAACCATCCAATTAAATAAGATTACCTTAGAAACATATCTAAAATTGAGCTTCACTATTTGAATTTATGTCTCTAAAATAATATTGAATCTATCGTCATGTTTCATAACAAGCTCGATGCGCGTAACAAAATGACCTTTATTAACTAGTAACTACTTGAATACCAAACTAGTGATAACTATTTCTCGAACCTAGCTAACATTAGGGGTGGGGCAATATTAGCTAATAGTGACACACTCTTATCAGACTTGCCGATATTTTGAGAAACCTGAATGAGCCAAGAGATAGCACCTCAATGCATGATACAACGCTTTTGTTACAGATATCGTGTCTCCACCAAGATGATATCCCACAACAAGCTATCAATCCCGAGATAAACCATAAAAACAATGTCGATGGCAATAAAAAGTATATAGATACAAACAAGATAATGAATTCCTACTTCATTTGCGGGAGAGTGAAGAACAACTTGAGCTACAGCAGAGATGTTTACACCATTGGCATGTTACCAAGAAGTACATGTTACTCCATCAAACACATCTCGACATCACAAAGATAATTACTCAAGGCATGGTAAGCGACCAAGGTGAAGTGGCTCTGCTCTCGCCGTAACTCTTCATTCTCGACGGAGAGCAATGCAAGGTTGCACTCAATACCCCTAGCTAAAACCTCGTGAATCAATTTATCGAAGACATTATACCAAGAAAATTTTGCAAAACTTAAGAAAATCATAACTAACAACCAAACAATTTTATTTCCAATGGTTACTAACATCAAACAACAATGTAAAAAAAATCTTATTTTAAAAGATGCCCACAAGCTTTTCTAACATTAACTCTTACCACCACCATATTTGCTAACTACAATATGCATACAACAATTTCTCTATAACAATTTTTGAAATAAAACTCATACAAGTGGGGACAACCATATGTATTTACAATCCGGACAACCATATGTATTTACAATCCTTTTCCATTGTTAGACAATTAATCATCATAAATCATGAGAATAACAAAAGTGAGTGTCACATGAACATAAATTACTTTCCTTTTTATTATATTTTTTAAGAATTCATAAGTCCCTAATGTGGAGACTCCAATCTCGCCGATATCGTGGAATGTAGTCAATCAGCAAAATTGGAAAGCCAAGTTGATATGCGATGGATAGTAATAGTAACATCATGAGTAAAAGGTTCCTCGGGGGTCAGGGTGTGTCTTACATAAGAATTCCTAAGCACAACTTTGTGTTCAAGTAATCCAGATTATGTAAGCACAGAATAAAACAAATAGCAACCCAATCTGAGTTCAAAGATAAAGAGAGCTGTAATAGTCATGCAAACATTTTTTTTTTGACAAAATCTCTTGAAAGCAGCATAGTTACAGGGAAAGTACCTTGGCAATATATTTTTTGTCATCTCCCCTTCTCTTTACTTTAACCTGTGTTCAAAAGTAGACTTAGTTTAATAATGTAAATGACATAAGCAAACTGTTATATATCAAAAACCAATGGTAGAACAATATCGCCAAAAACATAGGCCATAATTATATTAAAAACCCTGAGCTGTGATTACCAAAACAAAAAACACATTATGACATTTCATGAAAAGATGCTCTGAATATGACAACATAAGACAGGGCATGGCTATAATTTTGTTCTAGAATCTGACGCTTTCCATCGGTAGAAATGCAGAGTCATATTTAGCCTCAAGGTTCACTATTTCAAATCCTACATAAAGACAACCAGGCAATCACTTCTCTGCTCTATAACCTCGCAGGAAAAGGTTAACACCCAACTCCCATCGTAGGGCTCAAAAAAATCGTACAACACTAAGGCTGAAAAATGATAATATCATACAAATTGTTGTGTAGCAACCAGCACAAATGATGCCCAGCAAGATCTAGCCTAGGAGCGAGGAGGGCACGGCTGATCTGATCGAGTTGGGCGACAACAGCGTGGAGCTTCTCGATCTTCCATCATTATTGAAGAAATCGACAGTGATGAAGCTGACATGTTTGTTCTCGCTGCACAGGAAGACCAGAAAAAGGAAAAGCACAATAAAATACCAAAAATGTGTTGGAAATATGCCCTAGAGGCAATCATAGAGATGATTATATTTCATTATGTTCATGACATTGGACAATGTGTTATCTTGTTCCTAGAATAATATTGTTAATATTTATTATCAAGTATGTGACTTGGTTGTGAAACTCTATATTCCTGCGATAATTATTCTTACACGATCCTTGGTCGTAAACATATGAGGACACATATGAATAGACTAGCATATGTATTGGTTGATGACTATGTTTCACGAGTCATAGATATGGAGATATCAAACCAATAATATGGACACATGTTAGAGAACATGATGTTGGATAAGACCCACATTGAGACACTATTGAGATTGTTATGAATCTATGTGTCGTTAGTTGGTCTCAAGCAATGATGATGTATAATCCTTAGACTCGAGATCAAGATGGTTTCCTACATGTGTAAGAGCACTTTAGGGTTGCCAAACGCTACAATCAGAATCGTAGTTATAAAGGTAGCTTTGGGTATGCTCAAATATGGAGAGGAATGTGACTGGTCGGATATGGATTTGCCCTCCTAACATAACAGAGAGATGTCTCTCGCCCTCGCAGATCGGATAAAGAAAGTGCATGGCCATGCCACTAGTAGTCGAAGTGTTCGACCACGTAAAGTTATCTAACACTCGATCGAGAAAGTATTGAATATCCATGGATGACACAACATCTCACCGGAGTTCACCGCACATCGTGAGGCAAAGGGAGTATACACGAGTAGGTCGCTTAGTTCGATTCAGCCACTGATCGGTCGATATCAGATACAAGCTAGTTTGAGATCGGTGAACGTAGTCACAGAGTGGTCGTAACTCGGTCGTAGCAATTACTTAACTGGTCGTGACCAAATACGAATCGTCGATAAAGATAGGACCTAGTCGTAAATGATGAGGACCTAGTCGAGATCATATTGCATTAAGGTTCGTCTGATATAATTTGTGTGTATTCGAATCGATATGTTCTGCTAGGAGCCACTACGCACTCGGATCGGAAACGGTTTCCGAGTCACAACCGAACTACACATAAACCTACAGGGTCACACACTTAACGGGTTGGAACAAACCAATACGAATACGATTCGTAAACGTGTTCGGATAGGATCCGTCACGAGCACTATATAAGGAGGTGCATGAGGCTGTTGGGAAGGTGCGTGAAACACCACCGAAACCCTAGCCGCCATCTTAATTGAGAGCTCCACCGTGCGACTTGGTGCTGGCACACCGGCGTTCGGTTGTTCCTTCCCTGGACGTGTGGATACCGTAGAGGCGCTACTACGATTGTTGCGCTTGAGGACGATCCGCGATCTTCACAAGGAACCGCAGACGTTATTGAAGGAGACGATCGATCGCGATTAACGTGATCGACTTTGTCGGACGTTGGACGATCGACTACGACCACTACATCGACGCGCTCTTCGTTGGACCAGGCTGCTCCAACCCTTCTCCCGCTGTTCTGCTCGTCTGGTGGTAACGATCTATGATCATCTACTTGCATGGCTTCCTGGTTTGCGTGGTAGAAATTTTTGTTTGTAGCTATCGTAGCCTACCCGTGACCCTACAAAATGGGTGGAACCGATTGGACACCTAGATCTGGCCGATGAAGTTGGGGAGGGGAGCGGCACTCGGCTGGCAGAGGTGTGGAAGACGGCCTAGAAGGAGAGGTCGATGACGACCTACCGCATGGGAAAACCACAAATAAAGAAGCACCAAAAAACCAAAAAATGGGCGGAACTGATTGGGCACCTAGATCTGCGAGATGAAGTGCGGGAGGAGGGGTGCTCCGGTGGCGTGAGGTGTGGTAGATGGCCTAGAAGGAGAGGCTAGCAACGGCGCAAAGAAGAAGCGGAAGCAGTCGCATCTCGCGCACGCACGACGCACGCTTGAGCAAGCCTCGGTGAACGATGGCGGCTGGATCGAACAAGAAGGAAGGCGGTAGCTTTTAGAGCGAGGCCCAAGGTCCTATGACGGTACAACAAAAAGGCAAGACTAGAAGCCACCAAAGACAGACGGTGGAGCAACCGACGAACCAAAGTGAAAGCGACGGCCTAGTGCGTGAGGCGGCAGATTGGGGATGTAGCTAGGGATTTGGAGAGGAGAGTGGTGGCAGAGAGATGGCGTGGAGGTGGTGGCTACTATGGGAGATTGCGTGGAGGCGGCGGTTTGGGGATGGAGAGCTAGGGATCTGCATGAGAGAGAGAAGCGGATGCCTTCGCCAAGTTTTTTATTTATGTGGTATGGGCGTATGATGTAATTTTTGTTGGGTGCTTATGACGGCGATTTTTTTCCGTGAACCAAAATTTTCCCGTGCGTATGACCCAAACAATTAACCCCGACGGTTCTAACCATCGTGAAAATAATCATTAGGAAGAATTGGATGAGAGGCAAATTGTAACATCCCAATTTTCTAAGCTTTTTCAAAATTTTCAAAATAAAATATAACCATTTCATTTGGTTGAAGTCTTAAAGATTAACTTGAAATTTAGATTTCACAATGATTTAATTTGAATAATTCAAACTTCAATTAACTTAAAGTTGGATTTATTGAAAAATAGGCTAAGTCTTTGAGGAATTTTTAGATAGAGTTGCACAACCCAAAAATTCTAAAATTTTTACAAGAGGTTCCTGACTCCAAGATTAATCTTGTATAAAATTTCTAGAGCTTTCATGCATTGAATTTTTCCTAGAAATTTTCAAGGTTCTCACCTAGGGTTTGACTAAGGAATTAACAGTTTGATCGGGCATTTTAAAATAGCAAATAAATTCTAAAAATTATTAAATTTCTCAGGAAGTTACTGAGGTGATTTAGAACCTAGGAAAAATAATTTCAGAGGATTATCACAAGATTTGTTTTAAAGGTCCCAAAGGACTATGCTTCTAGATAAATTGAAGTACTAGATTTTTGAAATCAACAAATCCTTTGAAAAAGTTTTTGTTCATGTTTACTTTTGGGGAGTTGATTTGAGTTGTATGTTTAAATTAGATTGAGATTTTCCAAGTGCAATAAATTATGCAAATGTTTCAAAAACACTATGCATGTTAATAAGATGCATACTAATTATCATTAATAAATTTGGGGATATATAAGGTGAGATGCATAAATTAACATATATTAGCAAAAAGGACCTTATGGTCAAGGTTTTACAAAGGGTTGCCACACGGGCTTACAACAAGAAGAACCAAAAGAAGGAAACAAAATACGAAGGAGCCATCTGACACGCCCACAAAGCTATCGAGTGGAGGACATCCCCTAGAACGCTTGGTCTTCAAAGTACTCCTCATCGTAGAGCAAAAGGGTGATCGTGAGAGGTCCTGAGTGGTCCAGATGGGTCCACACAGGTGCTCAAAGGAGATCCAAAGAAGGAGGTCCCGAGGAGTAGATCCAATGGAGGAGGTCCAAAGGAGGAGATCCAACGGAGGAGATCCAAAGGAGGAGGTCCTGAGGAGTTGATCCAACGGAGGAGGTCCAAAGGAGGAGAAGGTCCTGGCCACAAGGAGGTCCTGACCACAAAGGAGGTCGTGGTCAACAAGGGAGGTCCTGGCCACAAGGAGGTCCCGACCACAAAAGAGGTCGTGGCCAATAAGGAGGTCCCGCCACAAGGAGGTCCCGACCATTAAAGGAGATTGTGGCCATAAGAGAGGTCCCGCCACAAGGAGTTCCCGACCACAAAGGAGGTCATGGTCAAGGGAGGTCCCCGACAATCGAGGTGAAATCAAGGGAGGTGGAAGAATTTTCCTCCGTGAGGAGGAAGAAAATGCCGGGTTGTCTACTTGGCCGACTCATATGGATTCGCTCGATCAAGATCTAACGGTCTCGAAATGATGTGCGTTTTAGGGTGCGTTTGGTTGGTGGGACGAGGTTGAATGGGATGGGATGGTACGGGTAGGATGGGATCGTCCTGTATGGGATAGTACAGTTTGTCTGTTTGGTTAGTTATATGAGATGATATAGAGTTTTGTTTGGTTGGTTGTATAGGATGATTCTGGATGGTTCAAGATGTTGTTTGGTTTGGTGGATGAAGTTGGATATGATAACCCTATCACTAGAGGTGGTGTGTTCACCTCCTACAATTGTGAGAATTGAGTTTAGAAATTGATTTGAATTTAAATTCGAGTTTGAAAATAGTTTTGCAAACAATTAATTATTATATTTTTTGCCAAGCTGAATTTGAAGCAAGGAAGTTATTTTAACTTTCGAAATTTAACAATACTAGGAAGTTCACCCGCGCCATATGGCGTGGGCGGTAATGGAATTTTAGATGATTTAAGAGCTAGACTAAACGGAGGTATAGTACATAGATCATAGAACATATCCTGTAGCTATGTAGTTAAATGTAGTCTATTTTAAACGAACTAAACAGATATTGTGTGCATCATCGATATGAAGAGCATGGAATTGATGACAGGATTTGTATATACAAAACGTTGATTATGATGGATGTAAATGAGTCACAAACATTTGGGAAATAGAGGAAGGAATCTCGTTTACAAAAATAGAGCTTGAAAGCGGCGGAAAGATATATACAGCAAAATGAAGTTAGTTATGTTTCTAGGTGAGTTGTAAGTGTTTACAAAACCAAATCTCTAGGAAAGCAACTCAGCTATAGATGACCTGCCATTATAAAGAACTTTGAAATCGCTTAAACGGCAGCGGAAAAAAAGAACACCGGGCAAGCACATCTTGTTCTTATGAAGCAAATAATGTTGTTGTGGTCGGAAAGTTGTACGTAAAGCTTTGTAAAAAGTAGCAATCAATTAGAAGTTTTTACTTTTTTTTGAATGGTAAAGAGGTATACCCGAGGTTGTCTGTAAGTAGAGGATGGAGACTACCTCCTTTTCTTTTTTGTAGCTCGACGATTTTCTTTGTGGGTGTTTTACCGCAATTTGGGTAGGTGATGATGCAGATCTATATAGGTAACATGTATAAGTACTATGATGTAGAGAATTAAGAGCGAAAGCTATAAAATGACATGTATAATCCGGAATGCTCATAGATGTTGGGAAAGGTGGACGAGTCATTGGGATTAACGATATAGCAATATGTTGTTGGAAACCAAGCGCTAAATTTATGGAACAATATATGTACCTTTGAAGATGATATAAGAGATTTTGATAAATATGGTAACGAGGTGTTATTGGCATACCTTTTAGCTCGAAAATCAGTAGTTTTTTCCGGTGATGGTATAGTTTTCGCATCCTTTTGTTTTTGCTGCTACAAAGAAGAAATAGAAGAGATATGACCGGTATTTATAAAAAGGTAAAGATAGTGCGTTAAATGAGTATATGTAGGTAATTGAGACCGTATGATAATGAACGATCTTAGGTTGTGTATAAGTAGAAGTATGTATCTATTTTTTTAGCGTAACATGTATACGCTCATATAAAATGTTATTTAGTTTGTAGTGAACGTTTAATGCTTTAATTGTAGCTATGCTCAATTAAGAGATATGTTATAATAAAAAAATTTGCATCACGGTGCTTTAGTAAAGTGCATGTAGTCATTAGAGCGCAATATGTATGTAGGACTAAAAATTTATGGGATATATGTATTAGAATGCAAAAAAAATAGGAAAAGAGTGTGTATATAACACGGGTCAGAAGCAAAGATTGTGTATATAACACGGTTTGTAAAGTATTTTTCTTTGTTGATACATACTTTCTAGCACGTGACTAATCAGAGCTTCAGAGTCGAGAGAGAGGTTTCTTCAAACAGCTGTGATGAAGTATCTTGTTTTTCATTGCATTAAATGTGAAATGATCAAGTAGTCACAAAGATGTAAAATGATATTGGTTAGAACGTGAGAATTTCAAAGTGTTAAACAGAATGGATTACTATATATATATAGTATAGTACCGAAAGAAACAGATTTTGGTGCTAATTGCTTAAGTAATCGGGTTGGTGTTGCTGTGGATGATCATCGCCAAGCTTTCAAACATTCAACAATAAAGGTTTTAAGATTAGTTAGCATGTGGAAAAGAATATTGATTTAGATAGCACAATTCTTAGTTGTAAAGTGGAGGCGATTCTCAAATTGAAGAGGAGTATAGGTCGTAATATATGTAGCAAATATGGCAGTAGTCTCATTGTACAAACGCCATCAGTATGTTAATGTGTAACTCATATGAGAACTATTAGATAGAAAGTATGGTATAGTATAGTGATATGCGATATGAATAATATAAATCTAATAATAGAATAAAGATAATATTACCTCTAAGGTATTGATTTCTTCATTTGATTACGCCGACGAGATAAGTGTTGATGCGTATAATCTTGGAACGATGGCGGTGTATCAAAATATGTTCTAGTGGTTTGTTGAGGGTAAGTTAAATATCCGGAGCTTCTTTGGATGAGAGGTGTGTAGGTACTTGTCGAAAAAGGTGAATGGAGTTGTTTGCCAAAGTAGGTAGTGATTGTATGGACTTGGAACGAAGGTTGCTTATGAGGAAGCTTTTTTCGTTATTGATACGATGAATCTGTATTTTTGTGTTACAATCGCGGCGATCATGCTTGGTATTTCCTGTGTTGCACGAGCAGCAGCAACCATATCATGGATAGGTTCATTTAGAGGTCGGTCTGGGCGTAGTAAAGCAAGAATAGGTTTTTGTACGATTTGTTGACCAATTTTTCCAAAGAGGACAAATTACCTCATAAAGTGCCATCCGGCAAAACAAAGAGACGCGATATTCATTATCAAATAGTTGCATTTCGTGTTAGGAATGTCAGATACATATTGCATAAGAATGAAGTATTGTATATATCTAGAAATAGATAAATTTACTAAGGAATGTGCTGTATTAAATAGCGCAGAAGAATAAAGTAATGTATATATTTAGAAATAGCTAAACTTACTTAGGTTCACTGCGTTAGTCGATGAACAGCTAGCATCGAGCATTTATAAACCGAACTCATGTTGGTATCGATGTTTTGTGGCGAGGAGGCATGAAGGAACCACCAACGTTATTCGGTGATAGTCGTAGACGGTGACAAGACATGCAAATTGCATGCCTGCAATAGAATATATTTGTTTAGAGGTAAGTAGGTGTGTCAGTATGTATAGAGGAGCAAGATAGCTATACAGAGTGAAAAAAATGTACCTCATAGTCAAAAAGATCAAGTTCTGTGAGTTCTTCAACAGCTTTTATCCTCTACAACTATCTTGGATGATCCGTAAATATCTTGTGTTGAGGATACTATAGGTTTCAAATGGAACAAAGCTTGCCCTAACATCCGAACGTAAAAAAGATGATAGATGGAAGCGAGTACCGATATAGTAAGAGCATATATAAGATGGGGTAATAATAATGGTTGGAAAGAGGAAAAAGATAATACCTGCTACGGAGGCTATTAATTTCTGGTATGTCTTCGTTTATGTACCATCTGTAAGCTGTGTTTCCACTTAAGGTTGTTTGTCCTAAGAATATGTAAAGGAATTAGAAAGTTTCGTGATAAAATTTTGTTAAGGAGCGATCGATAGTAGTGTTGTAAATATATAATATTTAAGTTATTTTATTACCTTTAAACGTTTTAGATAAAGTGCCAACAAAAATTGCAATAATAGGTTCTTTTCTAATCGATAAGTCAGATGTTGTCGAGCACTAATCTTGTGGCGATTCACCCCACATATCCAGCTTTGATTTCATGGTCACTATGCATGTAATGAGAATAAGTATTAAGTATTTATTAGAACGGGTAATAAGCTGTAGTAGATGTTGTGTGTGAAGTGAGAATGATAGCATATTTACTTGGCATCGTATGTAGACCTGTTCTTTTTCAAATGAAGGGTGTCGGTCAGGTCAAGTTTGGATCTGTTTCACGTCAAGAATTGCAGAAATAACACCTAAAATATCTAGTATAGAGCAAAGGATTCTATTAGAATGTAGTGATATAGAGTGTCATCGTAAAATATAGGCAAAAAATGGGCGTTAGATAGTAAGTTTGTCTATCGGGCTTAGATTTAAAAAGGTAGAAACATGATTTGTATAGTAAGAATTTA
>JAYEVD010000556.1:0-94305 GCA_036346405.1 Phyllostachys edulis
TACCATAAGTAATGTCATGGTCGTATAATGCATGTTATGTAATATCATTGTGTATTGTGCCATTGTGATTTATGTAGTGCTAGTGTGCAAGATGATATTGTGATTTATCGACACAAAATGTTCTCCGAAATATTTAGTACAATGACAACTCGGGCACTTCGCTACCTCGTGACGCTGAATTACCTTCAACGCCGCCACACGATTCCTCCTCCGCCCACTACCTCGTGGACGCCAATTTCTTCAACCCAATTGCAATTGGCCGATGCTATATATGGATGCTTTTGGTCCATTCACCTCACTCTTCATTTCCTCCTCTCATTTCTTCCAGTCTTAGACGGGATGTCTTCGGCCTCATGTAACTTTCGAGTAAGTAGACAATTACAATCACTGTGGCAGCAGCTGGTTTGCCCTCGTTGCAGTGACCCGGTAAATGTTTTCACCTCGCATACGCCAATGAATCCATCCCAGTGTTCATGAAGTATTCAAATCTTACGGTAACTTGTGCCTAATCAATTCCATTCAAAACAACATGTTTTTTTTTCACTTGAAGCTGCAATTCTTTTTCAGAGCACAACATGTCGGTTTTGGCAGTGGGCTGACGAAGCTGTCCTAGTGGTTCAAGATATTGCAATGCAAATTGCAGCCTTGTAAGATGACTCTCGTGGTGTTGCTGCATTTCGTCCAATGGCTTGACCTTCTCAACCACTAACGCAGAATGGAGAGAATAGACCTAAAAGACTGGATGAAAGGATGGAAAGAGTTGAGAACATGCTTCAGAAATTAGTTGAGTAGTTAGTTTTGCGGTTTTTCTTCTATTATTTATTGTTGTTGCCAAGTAGAAGTTCAGTTGTAATGAGATTTAATGTCCACTTTTTATCTATGCATCGCAGTCCGTCATGAATGAGAATAAACTAGTAACATTATCTACCCATGAATGAGTTTGTTCAATGCATATCGACGCCTATAACTTAAAGCACGTGACATATTGATGCAACATGTCAACTCGATAAAAGGCAACCGCAATGACGCTGGCTTATCATTTAGTTACATGCTTTAGGAGATTGAACATAAGTGCATATGTAGGGGAGACTCATCAAGTACAAGCTTCTCCGCCTGGTTTAATGGTACAAGGTGCCTCTCGCTACCTCGACGCGGGCTCCAGCTTGAGCGCCTGACGCGTCGGGCGGCGTCGTAGTGGCACGACATATGCAGCTTAGGGTTACGCAGAAGATGTGGGATCATAGGAACTTCCTATGTTCACGACCTCTCGTTGCCCTTCTCACAGCATCCGCTGGCGGAGGTCATCATTTTGCTCCTTGAGATCGCTAATTTGCGCTCCAAATCAAAGATTCGTTCCACAATATATCCACGCGCATCGAAACATGTCGCTCATGGGAGGATTGATCCAATGTAAAGTTGTATTTCGCCATCTGCCGCAAGGGACTAATAGTATAGAGGATGCATTAGCAGAATATGAACAATACTATTTACCCCGTAGTATGGGCATCGAAGAAACGTCGTCCGCCATCGAAAAGGCAGTCTATGACCTACACGATAGCATCCTCCCCATGTCTAAATTTCGACCATACCGGTTGAGCATGCTTGTTTGGCATCAACCGGTAGTTAGGGCCAAAGTCTTCCCTCCTTTCCAGGAGAAGGTCTAGCTTCGCGACTCTGGTTGGACTGGTCCCTAGGCGTCTGCCATCGTATGTTACTATACGACGGAGAAGGTTCTTCTTCCTATGGTTTCAAGGGTCGAGTGTTCCTACTTTCGGAGCATGGGGCGTGCATTTTATAGCTCGCGGGGGAAGCCTAACAAAGCGGGTAATGTATTAGCTTGTAGATGACAAGACCAGACGGGCCAACTTTACGCCGTGACAAGACCACATGGGCAGCTTTGCACGGTGACAAGACCACACGGGCAGCTTTGCACAAAGGATAAGACCAAAGGAGACAGCTTTTTGTAAAGGACAAGACCACACGGGCGCCTTTATGCGCAGGATAAGATCAAATGAGACATCTTTGCTAGCTAGACAACCCTACCTGTGGCACACCCGGAGGTCCTCAGACCTCCTAGGAGGTCCAAAGGAACCCCAGACGCCCCGAGAGGTCCCTCAGACCTCCCGGGAGGTCCAGAATGACTTCCTGTGACATCCCGAGAGGACATCCCAGAGACCTCCAGACTCCCGAGAGGTCCGACAGACCACCCGGAGGTCCTGGGGTCCCGATTCGAGGAGGTCGTTGGACCTCGTGACTCCCCCAAGCTCCACGCCACTCGAGGGAGGTCCGCGAGGAGCCAACCCGAGGAGGTCGTGGGGCTTGAGGACAAGCCTAAAGTCCACTACGATCCAAACCGTCCCAAGGATCATCGACAGCCTCACAGAAGCAAGTGACAAAGAAAACATCCACGTAACTTTATTAACAACAAAAGGAGGTTTGATTATAAGGGTTTGCTTACAAGCTCCAAAGAACCGAGAGTACACAAACGCAGCTGAAAAACCAAAGATGTTGTTCACCCATTACACCATGTGATCGGGCCGAGGGCGCGCCTAATTGAGTTGATCGCCTTCATCATCATAGGAATCTTCACCGCCAATTCATGAATCAAGCAAGAGTGAGCACAACAACCGTGCTCGCAAGTTACACCGCCAATTAATGTAATGACATGCATAGGGATATATCAAGGGAAAGCATATTAGGGTTGATTTGCATAAAGCCAATTTTAGTTCAAATACAAGTATTAAGTTTCAAGGCAAGTTACAATCATTTTTGTAAAAACCATTTTCAGTTGGATAACATTCATCATCAAGATGGTGAACGATACCCTCCTGTCACATGGCTTCCCGCCCAAACCCAATTTGGTTAAACCACCAAAACCAATTTCATAATTCTTTTGAAAACCAAAACCAAGAGCTAACTTTGAGTGACATTGCTAGCATGTCCATGACTGTGGACACGGCTATTCGAATAGATTTACACTCTACAGAGGTTGTACACTTTACCCACTTGACATGAATTATCTAGTTTGCTTGGCATCCGTCGATACCACCTCACACTTCCTTTGGTAAGAGGTCTAGCGCACATGACAAGGCTTTTACAATGCATCGCTCCACCGTAGTCCACCCACATTAAGGTTTCGCAAATCCCCCCTTTGGATAGAAACCCGCCGGGTTAATGGGGTGCCCCCTCTTATGCTAGGTGGGACTACAACGGTCGTAACATGACTACCCACCGCATCAACAGGATCAACCACGATAGAGCTTTGCAAATTAATTAGGTAGGTCCCATGCCCCACACTGGAGACATGTGGTTGCACAATTGTGGCATAGCCCATTATAGGCTTAGCAAGTGGTGTCTCAAAGACCGTCCTTAATCGACTTAGGCGATAAACCTCAACCCCGGGCATCGGATCACACGACTCGCGCATAGACATGCACCAACCAAGCAACCACTTACCAAGTCCAAATCCATTTTTCATTTACTTTACTTTTCAAGCCTCATAGCACACCAATGCCATGGCCATTTGTAAAACCTCCATGACACACCAATGTCATGGCTGAAATCCCCATGACACACCAATGTCATGGCTCAAATCATTTGATCAAGTGATATTTTTGGTCAAAACTCCCCAAATCAAGATTTTGGTCTAAGCAATACTAAGCATTCCATTTTCTTTTAAAAGCTTCGTCCTCACTATTGCAAGAACTAGATTTATCTAAGGTGACAATGAGGTTGATTCAACATGGACAAAGGGTCATACCAAGCAAAGAGGCATAACTATGAATTGAAAGATAGGCATTGAAATAACTTAGTAAAGTAAGCATGCATACATTCTTGAAATCTACATAAGTAATTTGAAGTATTGGGTGCAACATGATCAAGAGTGTAACTTGCCTTGCTCAAAGTCTTGAGCTTCTTCCTCCCTCACGTAACTCGGTTCCACACTGCCTTGGCAATCTACACTATGAAAACCAAATATTCAAATAAAGCTCAAACAGAGAGGTTGGGAGGTCAAGAGGAGATCCAAGGAGCTCGCTGGAGAGGTCCTGGGACTCAAGACAAGAGGTCCAAGATATGCTCGGTTGTGACAGAGGGGAGGAATGGAGAAGAAAGTGAGAAAGGAGGACTACCCAAACTATATATAGTGGGAGCCAATGCACCTAACCCAGGATGTGGGTCATCAGGAGTTGGTAAAGAGGACAATGGGAGTAGGCAAGGAATGTGACAATGGTATGACATGAGTACTGTAAAAGTGAGAGCATTCAATGTGATACAACATGCATTAAATGTGGTGAAGACTTCCTTGCACCAGGACACAGTCAAAGGTAAAGAAAACTGGGTGTGACTGCCTAGCGGGGGCAGCCAAGACCCGTAGAGGAGGTCCTACGAAGACATTGAGGAGGTCTTACAAAGGAACAAAGGAGATCCTCACCCACATGTGGGAGGTCCTAACTGCTGGATCTCCAAAGGAGGTCCAACGCCCAAGATTAAGTGCGAAGAAGGAGGTCTCATGGAGGTAAGAGGAGATCCTCACCAAGAAGGAGGTCCCGACGGTTGGATCTCCAAAAAGGAGGACCAACGGTCAAGAGCAAGTGCAAAAGAGGAGGTCCGCAGGGGCTAGGAGGAGGTCCTCACCCGCAAGGGAGGTCCTGCCGGTTGGATCTCCAAAAGGGAAGTCCAACGGTCAGATCTACAAGAGGGGGAGGTCTGAACGGCTAGGATCTCCAAGGGGGAGGTCCTAATGGTCAGATCTACAAGAGGGGGAGGTCTGAACGGCCAAGATCTCCAAGGGGGAGGTCTTGACGGTCCAAATCTTCAAGGGAGGAGGTCCGGACGGTTAAGATCTCCAAGGGGGAGGTCTTGACGGTCCAGATTTACAAGGAGGAGGTCTGGACGGTTAAGATCTCCAAGGGGGAGGTCTTAACGATCCAGATTTACAAGGAGGAGGTCTGGACGGTTAAGATCTCCAAGGGGGAGGTCTTGATGATCCAGATTTACAAGGAGGAGGTCTGGACGGTTAAGATCTCCAAGGGGGAGGTCTTGACGGTCCAGATTTACAAGGAGGAGGTCTGGACGGTTTAGATCTCCAAGGGGGAGGTCTTAATGGTCCAGATTTACAAGGGGGAGGTCAGAGCCGCTGGATTTCGATCGGACCGCCCAGAATGATCTAAGGCTCAGGGAGGGTGGGACGTTCGGACCATCCGAACGTCTGATCAAGATCAAACCGCCCAATGCAAATCGGACGACTCACCTTTGATAGTGGTGGAAATAGATAGGGAGGAGATCCTGGAGGACCTAGGGAGGTCCGGTAGGACACGGAGAGGTCCAATAAAGGTAAGGGGAGGTCTAGAGGACATGGAGAGGTCCTGAAGGACACGGAGAGGTCTAATAAAGGTAAGGGGAGGTCCTAGAGGACATGGAGAGGTCCCAAGGACACGGGAGGTCCAATAAAGGTAAGGGAGGTCCTAGAGGACATGGAGAGGTCCTCAAGGACACGCTGGGGGGTCCAATAAAGGTAAGGGGAGGTCCTAAGAAGCGGTGGTACCGCAAGGTGTGGGTGATACTACCGGGCTGGCACCGAAGGGAACCTCCAGAGAAGGTTTCAAGGATACAAGCAACGAAGGGAAGTCCAAGTAAGCACGCAAAGCTTCAACAGGATTCCCAAGGAGCTCAAATGAACCCGAGGGTGGCGTAGACTTGGGGAGGTTGTAAGCCAGAGGAAACCCGAGAGGGAGAATTGGACCCAGGGAGGTCCAAGCACTAGGGAGATCTAGACCCAAGGAGGTCTGGACCAGAGGGGGACAACACAAAGGAGGTCCGGACCTTTGGATCCAAATGAAGGAGAGGTCTGGGCCATTAGATCCCAGACGTAGGGAGGTCTGGTCCAGAGATAGGCAAAAGATGGACAGAGAAGGGAAGACCCTCAAAACTCCAACAACTCAACAAATCTTCAAGGAAATTTTAGTTGAAGTTTGAGTTAGTCAACTTAAATCCATTATGAAATTTCATGTTAAGCTTTGAATTCTCATCAAAACAAAATGGTTCTTTTTATTTTGAAAATTTCAAAAAGGCTCCGAAAATCAGGGTGTCACAGTAGTTTAGGGTTTAGGTTTAGGGTTAGGCCTTTCAGATCGACTTGGTAACCCTGACCGTCTCGCTAGCTTTTCAAACCGAAAAGACAAGACTCTGGAAAGAAAGACGTGACAACACTTTGCCTCGCCGGCTTTTTAGACCGATAAGACAGCACTCTGCAAAGCACGACATGACTTCTCTGTGCAAGGTAAGACGTGATAACACTATGCCTCGCCAGCTTTTTAGATGGACGTGACAACACTCTACCTCCTCAGCTTTTCAGAACAAAAAGATAGGACTCTGCATGAAATTAACCACACCAAGCCAACCATGGGGCTTATAAAAGGGGGTTGAACCAAATCCAACACTACACAAGACTACACAACAGATACCTAGCTATGGACTCTTCGGCAAACTTCTACGCGAGGATGTTGTAGAAGCACAAGTGGCTTGCGCAGAAGAGGAAACATCTACAATACCCAGATTTTTCAATGAAAGATGCTCAAGTACCACCATCGCTGATCCCACAAA
Source organism: Phyllostachys edulis (assembly GCA_036346405.1). NCBI lineage: Eukaryota > Viridiplantae > Streptophyta > Magnoliopsida > Poales > Poaceae > Phyllostachys > Phyllostachys edulis. The sequence goes on from JAYEVD010000556.1 coordinate 6,604, forward strand.
GTGTGTGTGTGGCTAACCGGCAGAGATCATTCACCCACACACACGCATGACACCGCCGGGCGCATTACACGCGCGGCACCACCGTAAGCGCTTTTTCAAGACGACGATTCGCCAATTTTGAATTCTTTAAATTTTTAACTTCATCCCTATGTAATGGCATCCCGAGATGCGCTGCCACTTCTTCCAGTGGATCGACGGCCCAGAGATGTACGACAGGGCATTCATCCAAACAGGAAGTACGCCGAACTACTCTGTGTGGGCCGTGAACTTTATGCGTGGAAACCTTACGCATCGACCTCGCTGAGGAGGCACCGGCGAGCCCAAGAGTCGCCGGACGTAATCCATATTGATGACGTGAGTTATCAAGAATTTACATCCTTATCACGTTTTTCATCGCATTTGTACTTACATCATAGAATCGCAGGACATGGACGACTTCGACATACCGGCCGCGTGGGATACCTCCCGCCGATAAGGGCAAGGGAATGGCTCATGCGGCTAAGCCCCGCCGCCACAGTGTATCCGGTCGTCCGGGCGTAATCCGTATCCATGACGTGAGTTATGAAGAATTTACATCATTTTTACGATTTTCACTATACGATGCACTTACATCATGGAATCGCAGGACATGGACGATTTCGGCATACTAGCCCGATGTGGACAGTCCCGCGACAAGGGCAAGGGAAAGGCTCATGTGGCTAAACCCGGCCACCACAGTGTATCTGGTCGCCCGGGCGTAATCTGTATCGACAACGTGAGTTGTGAAGAATTTACATCCTTCTTACGATTTTCACTATACGGTGCACTTACATCATGGAATTGCAGGACATGGATGACTTCAATATACCAGCCCGACGTGGACACTCCCGCGACAAGGGGAAGGGGAAGGCCAGCGAGGAGTTCAACGCCAAGCTAGCAAGAAATGGAAAATGGTCCCAGTCCACGTAGTAGACCATGTCATTACGTAGTAGTCCCCCGTCCTACCCTCCATGTTTTTTACTATCCCCTAAAGGCATGCATACTTATATGGTCCGGATGCTTGTGTCGTAGTGTACCGTAGTAGTAGTGAGGATGACTAAAACAATTAGTCGAACCATCATGCCATGTCACTACGTGTAACGTGCTTCATTCACGGACTCTAATGTAGTTTCGTTCCGTGTCTCCGCTTAAGCCATCAAAGCAAGCCTATATTGCAAGTATGCCTCTTCTAGTGGAATCCTTAAACAACCATTCGCACCGACATCAAATCCTCCATGTTTTAGGGTATCTTCATAATCACAACGAGCGTTTCAAATTTCTTTAATCATATTCTCAGATAAGCTTCATAAAGTACTTCATCGACCGCTTAGCTATATACGCCAGATACGCTCGCACGACTTCATCGAGGAGAGACTCCAATAGTATCGGGTCCTTTTATCTCACTTCTAAAAGACAATAAGTATTTCAAAGACACAAAGTTTGCTTGGACGACATCCTCAAGGTTATACCTCGCCCGATATGCTTATCAATCATCCTTTCTCGTAATCTAATAAAATAATAGAAAATTACGTAAGCAACAACACCGGTGACAGAGGCTCCACAAAAGTTTCAGTAATTTTCTAAACTCATTTCCTATATTTTGAAATTACTACAAAAAGCATCAAATCGTGATTTAAACCCCGATTTCACGTAAAAGGAAACCCTAATTTACAAACCTCGATGCTCATATTTTCTTAATGAAAGTTTTTTTTACAAATATCAGTGCCCATTGAAACTCTAATTGAAATGACTGAAGAAAATTTCGTACTCGTACAAGTGCTAACCCAAACTGGAAACCCTAATTCCATCCCGCTCGAAACCCTATTTTTTTTTCATTTCGAAACCCTAATCTTTTTTTTCTTTTGTTTGACGGAGTTGCTGGAAGCGGTAAGGTGTCGCCTCTCCGTCAGCAAAGACCTTGCTTCGCTGGGGACGGCAAAGACTTTGGGTGCCGCTAATTGGTACGGCTACACCTTTTGCTGCCGCTAACGCATTTATATTAGGTGAGTTGTGTCGCTCGACGGCAACAAAAGCAGGAGGAGGCCAAAAATAAAATTCTGACGCTAAAAAAGCTAGTTTAGAAATTATAGTGCGCTACAAGGTCAAAACAATCCAAAATTCACCCTTTCCTGACATGATGATTGCCATGAGAGAATCAGTACATAGTAGCCATCTAAAGAGCTGATGGGAAGGGAACAAACCTAGTGCAATTAATGTGCATGGAAGGGAACAAACCCTCAGTGTGGTCCGTCCATGTGTACGTGTCGTCCGTGTACAACTCTGCCGAAAAGTTGTTGAGGGCGTCTCATTTGGCGTTTGAAAGCTCGCGCGGCCCCGACCGTGACAACAGCTTGACTGGACATGTCTGGCGGGTGGCGGCCGGGAGCATGCGCGACACGGCCGTCTATTCCCCGTGATTTTACCGGCCAGGTCGACGACGACGCACGCCAAAGAATGTCTCTCGTTGATACGTCTGCAGGTCTCCTTGAGGTTGACATCGTAGGACAATTAATTAGCGGCGCAGGAGCCGATGAGACGAAACGGTCGACTAGAAGTTGAAGTGGTTGGAGATCAAAGCATGAGCTGTTGAGTTTGTGATCCGAATTTGTTTTTTCTTTGACAGAAACAGAATGAGAGGCTCTGCTGTATTATATATATTAATAAAGAAAGATATTTACAAAAAGATAAGAGCAAAACCAAAAAAAACTATTTACAGAGGCGTTATAAAGAAGCTAGCTAGCGATGATTGAATGCTAGGTTGAAGGTCTTCTTTCACGGTGTAAATGCAGTGACTTCCTCTTTAAACTTCATTTTCCAATCAGTAATAGTAGGAGAGATTTGCTAAAATTTTTCCCCATTTCTTTGTTTCCATATAGGCCAAGCCGCTACAATAAAGATCTGGGTGCTATTAGAAGCCGTACTTACGATTTGGATTTGGGATTAGAAATTGGACGCCCGGCGTGACGTCAGATGTTTGTCCTGTGTTGCACCCGATCTTCTTTTGTGCGCGCGTGAGACTCAGCTGGCCCGGTCCACTGTTGCTTTCCTTTTGCGCCAGTCTTGGGCCACTCTGTTTTTCAACGCGGTGCAGCCAAGCCGCACTCCGCTTTTTTTTGCTGCGGTGGGGCCATTTTGCATTCCTTTGCACGGTTCGCATGCGTGTGCTTATGCGACGCCCTTGTGTTTGCGCACACAACTGTTTGGATGCCTAATGTGACCTCCATATATGGGCTACATATATGTGCACCACGTTACACGTACGACGCCAAGACGCGCTCAAATTTAAATGAATCATTTGTCTACAAAATTGACAAACCATGAGTACTACGAAACCTACATACGCTGAAAATTGGTGTAAAATTGCAAAACAACAAAATATGATTCATAAATCAAAAGTTACAATGTTGCAACATTCTAAATACACAGATGCAACAATCAAAACTCTTGGTTGCAACAAATCACGAAACTATACAACAAAAAAAAATCATGTCATTTGCAACCATTCACGAGAGGTGTTACAACACTCCACTCCGACAAAATCGTAACATTTTTGCAACATCGATCAGTTTTGAAATGCAACATCCCCGGACAACGGTTGCAACATCCTAGGACAATGGTTGCAACATCCCCAGACAACGGTTGCAACATCTCCAGACAATGGTTACAACATCACTGGACAGCGGTTGCAACATCTTAGGACAATGGTTGCAACATCTCCGGACAACAATTGCAACATCTTAGGACAATGGTTGCAACATCTCCGGACAACCGTTGCAACATCCTAGGACAACGGTTGCAACATCCTCGGACAACAGTTGCAACATCCTAGGACAACGGTTGCAACATCATAGAACAACGGTTGCAACATCCCCGGACAACGGTTGTAACATCTCCAGGCAATGGTTACAACATCACAAATCAAAACAAAACATCTGGAGAAAAAAATAGAAACAACACATCACATACTCCTCCACTACAGCTCTTCCTCCACCACGTCCACTATGGCTCTTCCTCCACCACGTCATACAATGTGATGGCATCCCCTAGGCTCCATCACCGCAGCTCCCTTCTTGGTGTCAGCCTCGAGGAGGTTGTTGATAGATAAGATAGATGGTAGTAAATTAACAAGTATCCTTGGGGGAATTAACCTTTAATTTGATTTGTGTGTGCGTGGGATTGTCACAGCTTGGAAAACATGCGCACAAGTAAATGGTGCCATTTAATCTGAAAACTGCCCGCGGCGCCCATGGTCAAACCGATTGGACATCCATCACGGGCAAGAGATTCCAGCGTCCTTGCCGCCCGACGCCCATGAGTTTGCCAGCCACGCACAACGCGCATGTCATACGCGGGTTGCGGCCTTACGGGGTGGTGGGAACGTCATGTTGATCAATCGTTTGTTTGCATATAGAAGTGTAGCGTCCGGACCATTTGGACGTACGTACAGTATGATTTCCCTAAAGATCTCCATGAAAATGTAATTGTCAATACTTCCTTTGCATGCATCAATTTTTCCAAGAAGGTCCCTGAAGAACACCAATAAAATCCTAGATAATTCCAGCATCCTTTACTGAAAGAACAGTTAATGAATAGATGTTGAATTGTTTCCTCTTCATCAATGTCACAGAGAACACAACATGCATCTTGGCCAATGTTATAATGTCTTCGTTTAAGCATATTCCTTGTATTGAGCTTATCAGAGAGGAGAAGCTAATCCAATACTTTTGGGGCAATTTGCACAGTAACACTACTAAAAAATCACAAGTTGGAAAATAACATTGATGTGAGGATGACATGTGGGCCCATGGCCCACTTGTCATCCTCACATTTGATGTTATTTTCCAATTCGTGCATCAATGCAATGTCATTGAGCAAATTAATCCAATACTTTTAACTTTGTAACACATTTACTTTTCCAAATCCATCTGAAAGGCAGAGGAATGATGAAAGAACTGATCATATGGGCATAAAAGCGACCGGATGAATATATGGAATTGCCCCATATATAATGCCAAGAATCATTAACATCAGATAAACTCCATCTCAGTTCCAGAGCTTGTTCAAGTGCTCGTGGTGTGTGAATATCCCGACGTCTTTGCGGACAAATTACCGGGAATGCCGTCGGACCGTGACATAGAATTTGTCATCGATTTGCTGCCCAGGACAGCACCTATTTCCAAGCGACCTTATCATATGGCCTCGGATGAGTTGGTTGAATTGAAGGAACAACTCAAGGAGCAACTAGACAAAGGATTTATCTGTCCTAGCTCATAACCATGGGGCAGCCTTGTGCTGTTCGTGAAGAAGAAAGACGATAGCATGAGGATGTGTGTCGACTACCGGTCCTTAAATGAAGTCACCATCAAGAATAAATATCCTCTCCATCGAATTGATGATCTATTTGACCAAATGAATGGTGCAGGTGTCTTCTCCAAGATTGATCTGAGGCTCGGTTATTTCCAACTCAAGATTGAGCCGGAGGACATTCCAAAGTTTGCATTCACCATCTGTTCATTCTGACTTACTAATGCTCCTACAAGTTTCATGAATCTTATGAATAAGATTTTCATGGAGTATTTGGAATAGTTCATAGTGGTCTTTATTGATGATATTCTTATCTATTCCAAGAGTGCAGAGGAACATGAGCAACATTTGTGTATGGTGCTCGAAAAGCTTCGGGGGCATCTACTGTACGCAAAATTAAGCAAATATGAATTTTGGCTAAAGGAGGTTGGCTTCCTAGGCTATGTTCTATCCGAAGGAGGTGTTGCTGTGGATCTGAGCAAAGTATGTGATGTGCTAGCTTGGGAACAACCCTTCACCGTTCCCAAAGTTTGGGGTTTTCTCGGTCTAGCCGGATATTATCACCGGTTCATCGAGAACTTGTCCAAAATTGCAAGACCAACGGCCCAACTTCTTAAAAAGGAGAAGAAATTTGAATGGTCAGCTGCATGTGAGGAGAGCTTCTGAGAATTAAAGAAAAGGCTCACAAATGCCCAAGGCTTACACAAAAGATTTGTTGTGTATTGCGATGCATCTTGTCACAAATTTCGGCCAGTGTCGATGCAAGAGGGCAAGGTGGTTGCCTATGCCTCACATCAATTGCGACCTCATGAGGTGAATTATCGACTCATTACTTGGAATTGCCACCGTGGTTCATGCTATCAAGATATGGAGACATTACCTTATCTCAGAATCGTGTGAAATTTACACCGCAAGACAAAAAGTTTGAAATATTTCTTCACACAACCAGATCTGAACCTCGGGCAAAGAAGATGGCTTGATTTGGTCAATAGCTATGATCTTGGCATCCATTACTACCCCAGAAAAACCAACGTTGTAGACAATGCTCATAGCCTAAGCTTCATTAAGGCGTCAATGTGTCGATTGAAGTAAATCAACTGGAGTTGCACGAAGAGTTTCAGAAACTCAACCTAGAAGTGGTTGAGGAGGGATTTGTTGCTACCCTAGTGCTGCAACCCACCCTTGAATCTCAGATCAAGGCCACACAACTCAAAGATCAAGCAGTCGCCAAAATCAAACACGATATGCTAGATGGCAGAAAATCAGAGTTCACCGAAAATGCGAATGGAGTGGTTATGCATGGACAACAGCTATATGTACTGGATAATCATGAAATCAAGGAGCTAATCCTCAGAGAAGCTCATGATTCACCACTTTCTATTCATCCTGGGAGTACAAAGATGTATCAAGACCTCCAGGAACAATTTTGATGGCCCGGTATAAAACGGGATGTCACCGCACATGTTGCCGTGTGTGACGTATGCCAACGAATCCAGGCGAAGCACCAACGATTAGTGAGGTTGCTCCAACATCTGAAGGTTCCCGAGTGGAAATGGGATGACGTCGACATGGAGTTCGTTACCGGCTTGCCGAAAACCCGAAACGAGCATGACTCGATATGGGTTATCGTTGACCGCTTGACCAATGTGGCTCACTTCATTTTGGTTTGCACCACATTTCATGGGGCTAAACTCGCTGAACTCAACATGAACAACATTGTCCGCTTGCACAGTGTGCCAATGATAATAGGATTAATTTGTTTAGTAACATTGTATTCATGTGCAAATTGGAAAATAACATTCAATGTGAGGATGACAAGTGGGTCATGGGGCCACATGTCATCCTCACATCGATGTTATTTTCCAACTTGTGAAATCTGATTAGTGTCACTAAGCAAATTGCCCGTCCTCAATTACCTTGCGGCTTTGGGAAAGCTTGCATGAACTTTTAGGAACCGAGGTATTCTTTAGCATGACTTTTCACCCACAAACAGGAGGCCAAACGGAAAGAACAAATTAGATTTTGTGACATATATTGAGAGCTTGCGTGCTATCCTATAGCACGAACTAAGAGAAATGCTTGGCATTCACCGAGTTTTCTTGCAACAATAGCTTGCAATCAAGCCTCCAAATGTCTCCATTCGAAGCACTTTATGGGAGGAATTTTAGAACACCTCTTTTATGGTTCGAGGTCGGTGAGAAACAATTCTTTAGACCGACTATCATTAAAGAAGCCCAAGAACACGTTGATGCAATAAAGAGCCGATTAAAGGAAGCACATTCGCGCCAAAAGAGTTATGCTGACCACCGCTGTCATGAGTTGAGCTCTGAGGTAAATGATTATGTTTACCTCAAGGTTTCACCGTTGCGAGGTGTTTGCCATTTCTGAGTCCATCAAAAGTTAGCACCTCGGTACATCGGGATGTACCGAATCGTCGAAAGGAAAGGTTAAGTGGTGTACCAATTGGAGTTGCCACCTCAACTTTTAGATGTACATGATGTCTTCCACGTATCTCAACTCAAAAAGTGTGAGGACCCCCGGTGTTATTTTCATAAGACCGAGGCCTTCCCGGTCTTATGAAAATAACTCAGGGCCTCAGAGAATTGAAATCCAATTTAACTCCATTTAAGTAGGAGGACCCAGCTTTGCTAGAGCATTGAGCACCATGCACGCCACTCCTCTGCGAGCACTACATGATAGTCGATTCTCTAACAGCTCGAGTCCATACATAAACAAGTTAAATATGATTTCAAAACAACGGATATGTGTACTGTGTTGGCTCCCAAGATCAGCGACTAAAACACACATATCCTCATTCAACGTCAATCACAGTCATGCAACATTCATACATTGATAATCCCAAGACATACAACATGGTAGTTAAGTCTACGACTATTACAAAGTAGCCGATCGGCCAAATTCAAATAATAACATTAAGTAGCAGCGAAGTAAGATAAATAAACCAAAAGGTCCAGCAATGTGTGTTGTCGAGACCTAAAATACAATTCTCGACCTCGTGTGTATAATGCACTAGTCTAGATCACGCTTAGTGCACACAAGGTCAACATAGATGAATATCGATCCACACAAGGCGAAATAATAGAATAAATGAGTAATTTGAATAACAAATAACTGTTGTGACCTCAAGGTTGAGTTTACATTTATTAAGCCTCGCAGGGCTGGCAATAATTAAAATATGCAGTAGTGGAACCAAATAAACTTCAGCGGAAACCCATCGATTTGCCACAGGCAACTGGCTGTGATCAAGAGCTAGCGATTAGCACTTTCGTAGAACTCCTCCTCAAAAGCAGGCGAAGACTTTTCTACTTCTGTTGATTGATTATAGAAAGCATGAGTACACAACCGTACTTGCAAGTCATACCACAGAATGCAATGTATATATGATGGCTTATTCCAAAGGACTGCTTTTGTGGTTCTTTTGCAGAAATGCAACATTTGCAGTTGAATATGAATAATAGATTAAAACAATATTGAAAACAAATAGACAATATTAATTTAACAATTATTTTCACAAAGAACACAAAGTCTAATCAAATTATTCACACAGCCATATGACTTAGATCACACAGCTCCTTCCCAAGTGTTTTATGAAAATCTAACCCTCGTGTGAAATCCCCGAGCATGTCCATAACCGCGAACGCAACTATTCGAATAGATTGTTTAACACTTTGCAGAGGTTGTACACCTTACCCACATGATATAACTAGTGTAGCTAGCATTAATCATAACAAAATATTTTAGAAACTTCATCCCAAACATTGACACTCCCGATGTGTTTTACTGCCAGTACCAATGCACACTGAGGAAATTAGTCCAACGCACACCGTTGGACAGGGAAGCGGCGAACCGTTCCGCGATGTGAGTCACCACGGAGACAGAAACACACCTCGACCTTGGCACAGAGCTTAACCTACTACCTGAGTAGTCAATGTCAAGACTCTATAACTTACTAAGTTAGGCCCGTCCCATGCCAGGCATGTGGTCGTATAGTTATGGCTCAGTTCAATGGCACACAAAGTTAAGTCTTTAATTGACCAAGGCAAGACTTCCAATTTCTAACTAAGTGACCACAAATCAAATCCCAAGCACTGAGCTCCACCATATCACAGACTTTCCACCACTTGTCTCAGTCTAAATCCTTTCCCACCCTGTTGGTTAAGTGCAACACATGCCATCAATGAGTAATAGCACATAGCGCACATAGTTTTCTCACAAAGTTCCATATTCACTTAGCAAGATTCATATTTTTAACTTACATGAAATGATGACTCATGGCATGGCTAAGCAATCTACTCGTATCTAACCAACCTACGTTGGTGCTATGATACTACCAACTAAATAATGATCCAATCTAGGGTGACAAAATATGATGACATAACAATAGACAAGGTAGATATAACAAATAGGATTAATAACTACACCCAAAAGCATTTAAATAAATACTTAAAATAAATGCGTTAATTTGAATCAAAGTAATTTTTAAAACTAGGTTCAACATGATCAAAGATACAACTTATCTTGGAATAGATCCTGGTACTAACCTTGATCATGGTGAACTCCTTCTTCCAAATTCCCTGAAGAATCAACGTATACTCGAAAACGAAGAAAATAAACAAAATAAATAAATAACAAAGATAAAACAAACTCCAAAATTTAAATAAAAATCTGAGATAAATAGATCTCAAATTTAGATGAATTTAATGGGCTCAATCGGAGGTCGGATGAAGAAGATTTGGCCTTTGGAAGTTCAAACCCTAAAGAAATACCTAAATTGGAATTTCTGGATTATCCCGAATTATTTTTCTATTGGAAAATCAGAATATGACTCAAGCTGACGTCAGCAAGGACTTTTCGGCTGAAAAAGAAATAAAAAGAAATCCTAACATGTGGGACCCACAAGTTAGTGGCACGGTGTATGGTAGACTGGGTTTACACAAGATCAGATTTGGGGTTTAGGCTTGGGTGGCATGGAAGTGCTGACGTGGTGCCGCGTAGGATGACACACAGGCTTGAGGACAGACATGGTGTTGAGGTGGATGCTGACCAAAATGCCATGTCGACTGATGACATCATCGCCCCGACGAACCTATGGGCTCCGGTGACAACAGTGCACGGTGGTGTCTCGTCAGTGACGAGTGCGCGCAACAGGTAGAGGAGGCTAATGTGGTCCCATTGGTATACTCATGGGTGGTCAAGGGCGACTAAGGCGGTCGACGGCGAGAGTTGAGCGGCGGAGAGTCACGGGTGTTGTTAGAATCGAGCTCCGATGAGGTACTGATGATGCGGACGGGTTCACGAGGTAGCCCTTGTGACGGTGATGACGATGGAGTAAACCACGATGGTAGGACGAGGACGAGGACGACGCAATTTGGAGATGAAGTGCTTCGGGGACAAACCCTAAAACTCCGAATTGAGGGGGTGCTAAGGTTTTTGGGGCGGAATTGATCAGGGCTCTGGATGCTGGGGGCAAGGAGATCCTAGGGCGCTTATTTATACCCCAAAATTGGGCCAAGATAAGAAATCCCCAAATTGAGATATTTTTGGATTTGTTCGTTCTTCGAGATAGAGAGGGATTCAGAAGAGATACGAGCTCGATTCGGTTACAGTAGAGATAGGGCTTCTAGAATATGGGGTCCACGCGGAGAATCAGGGCCGTTTGTGCCGTTGTCGGGCAGAACTCCGAAGAACAACAATGGCGGTCTAGTGCGAGGGTTGCGCGAGGAAGACGACTGGAGGTGGAAGACAATGGTGGGGCCCACTGGTCAGAGGGACAAAGGGAGCGGGCGTGAGCCAGCTAGAGTGAAGAGGAAAGGCCGAACGGGCTGGGTTGAGGAGCGAAAGGAGTTAGGCTGAGGCAAAGAGATTCGACCCAAAACTATTCCTGAGATTTTATTTATATTTTCTATTTTAGAAAATACAGTAAATCCAAATGGCAATTAGAAAATAGCAAATGAACTCAAAAAAATTCTAGAAAATATATCCAAGCACATAGAATCCAAATAAAATAGTTTTGGCCATAGTTTATGTTGACACTAATCATATTAAATGGTTTTGATATCGAAAGTCTATGTTTAAGCTTTAATTAAAATTCAAATAAAACTCAAGGGTGAATTTTCCAATTACTAACTATTCAAAAGGTTTTTAAAGCTCGAAAATTGGGATGTTACATGTGCCCAAAACCAAGGCAACCGACCGGGAGTTAAAGAACATCACTATTTGTTAGCGCTGCCTAAATCGCCATTAACTAGCTCATCAGCGAAAGTCTTCCTCACCGAACAAGCAAAACCAAGTTAAGTACAAAATTGTACTCGAAAGTCTTACACAAATAAAAATTATATATGCTAGTGGCTGTCCAAAGAGTGGCTTTAGTGGCCTAGTTTTGCATAAATGCACAATTTTACATCCCTACACCATCTAGTTTAAAATTGCCATTTTTGTAAACAATTGTTTAGTAAAAGAAGTGCAAAATACATAGATAATTATATAGATCAAGCAATACCAAAGTGGCAACCCACTTTGATAAACTAAAATGCATGAATATCCCATTCATGCCAAAACCGAGTTGTAACCATGTCAAATTTTAATTATAAGTCTAACAATAATGACTACCGAATCCAAGTGGTCGTCCGTAACCGTGGATACGGCTATTCGAATAGATTGATCCATATAGGGGAGTACTACTTTACCCACACGACTTGAACAGCCAGTAAGCCAAACACACTGCCTTTGGTAAGTCGGCCGGGGAGTTCGAGACTTAGTATTTTTCAGCAAGATGACCCTATTGAGTTGAATCACCCATGTGAGATGAAATCCTAGCTTAGTACAAATTCATATAGAAAATGCCAAGTCGGCACACAAGTTGTGTCGGAGTGGCCAGTGTAAGGTAGTTAGTATGTTGGTAACCCCCAACATAAGTAATGGTGCTCACCCGCACACTATATATTACACTGGGTTCCTGAGAAACATAGGATTTCACGGTCCCATGTCCTCACACCCCCTATGGCTCAACCCAATAGAACCCTTCCCTTACTTGACTAAGCGGTACCCATATCCCGCGTGTGGAAGTATGAGTGTTACTCGAATTAACGACATCACCAAAGTTCGGTCCTTGATGGTTTGGACAAGACTACCACATACCCGAGTCTCGTGCACGAAGGCACCCTCACTAACAACCACTTTTCTAGACCCAAATCCTTTTTAATTTAACCAAAAATAACTTAACAACCAGATTAAAAAATCTGGAACAATAGCATAAAAGATAAGTATGAGGTGCTTCCCACGATCGATGTAATAATCCCGCTAATCTGACTACCATATCTTCTAGACTAGCATGAAGCAATTATATATATATATATATATATATATATATATATATATATATATATATATATATATATATATATATATAATACATACATCACACAACCATCTAATCTTAAGCATATATGCAATGGAAATACCAAGGATGATCAAGAAGAATAGGACATAACTAACTACACATCACAAAATATTGACATATCAAAATAGCATGCAAGCAATTATCATTGCATTTTAAAATATTAACTTAACCAAAAACTGGATCAACATGATGCAAGAAAAAAATTCAAATGATGCTTGCCTTTGCTGGAAGTCAAGTTGTTCACTTGGTGGCGTAATTGTTTACGTCGGCACTTTGGATTCTATATAAAAAACAACATCGAATAAACATCGAGAAAAGGCGAAAAATTTAAAGTGTTAAAAAATGCATGAAATTTATACATTAGTAATATAATGAATTTAGGTGAAAAAATTATTTCATTTGGAGTTTGTATGTGAAAGTTATAGCAGTTTGAAACTCAGCAATTGAGAAAATGCTGAAAAATCATGATCTGTCACTGTACATCCGATTTTAATTATTTAGCAAAAAATTTAGAATAGTGGTGGAGAAAATAATTACATGGTTAGAAAAATAATAAAAAGTTATGATCAGTAAAACTTGAATCACCCCATGTGTGGGGACCCCCAGGTTATTTCCGTAACACCAAGGCATTCCCGGCCTTGAGGAGATAACTCTGGGTCTCCTGTGAATGGATTCTAACTTAACTCCATCTAAGCGAGAGGCTTGGCCGAAAACTAGAGCCCCGATGATCATGCGTGCTGCTCCTCTATGAGCACTACATGATAATCAGTTCTCCAACGGTCCAAGCACTACACTTAGTGAGTTAAATCGGAAGCCACTTAACAGCGAGTATGAGATCTTGTTGGCTCCCAAGATCAGTGACCAACATGCCCCAAACTCACATTTAGCATTGATCACATCCATGCAACATTCATACATTCATAGTCCAAAAGACATACATCATAATAGTTCAAGTCTACAACTATTACAAGTGGTCGACCCGCCAAATTCAAATAAGAACACAAGTAACAATGAAGCAAACCAAAAGTCCAAGATGGTATGCCCTATAACCCATCGGCAACCGATCGGGAGTTAAATAATAGCACTACTGTTAGCGCCGCTTAAATCGGCACTAACGAGCTCATCGGGCTTAAAGTCTTCCTCACCTGAAATTGTAGCAACCGGTGGAGTAAAAATGTACTCGCAAGTTTGTCAATCGCCATGGCTCCAAAGACCGGTTAAGATCTATGAGAAGAGCTAACTGGGCTCTGATACCACTTGTAGGACTGGCAGGGCGACTAGAGGGGGGGAGGAATGAATAGGAGCTCAAATTCTTTCTCACTTTGAATGGATTCAACATGTAAATCACTTCAATAGCTATGAGAGCTATGAAGATCAATGATTAAGCACAGAGGAAGTCTTGTGTTGAATCCACTCCTAACCCCCAAAGCTCAGCAAACAAAATCTTGGAAGTGCTGAAGAAATCAGGGAAATCGGCACAACCGCAGGCAAACGGGCGGTTGTACCAATGTTTAGTACAACCGTAGGCAAAAGGGCAGTTGTTCCAATGTTCGGTACAACCGTAGGCAAATAGGCGGTTGTACCAATTTCCTTGGAACAGCTCGACAACGAAAACTAAAATTGGCACAACTTTTGAACCGCTCGGCCAAACTCTACGAGATTTGAAACACACCTTCCTATGGAGGTTAGGAACCTATTCCAAGCAGAGATTGACTAGATCCATGTCAAAGTTCCTACCTTTCTCGAATTGAATGAAGAAAGTTTCAAAACCGAGTTTCAAACCTAAACATGATCTAAACCTTGCTCGTGGGTAAAGATTGATCAAGATGATCTTAGATGCACTCCCACATGTCATAGCAAGCTAGATCATAGCAAGTACTCGAGGTAAAACCAGCAAGACATCAAAAACACAAAATCATCAAAGAAAGAAAGCAAGAACAAAGAATAAACTCATCTTTGAGAATCTTGTTTGGATTGATTCGTGTTTGATGGATGTTTACAGCCACTCCAACGTAAAGGACAAGAGCTCATTCAAGAGCACACAATCACATCATCTCTCTAGAACCCTAGAAACTCACTTTTCTCTCCAAAACCCTAAGACACCAACTAGGGTTTGCAAATGAAGGCTTGAGGGCTGCTGGACGGCACACCCTCTCTATTTATAGTGAGCCCTAGCTTCTAGAAGACTATACCCATTGGGCACCCGTTAAGCCCACTAACAAATGGGTTAACTCACGCATGCGTTTTACAGTGTCGTCTTCACATTCTCTTGACCTAAACCACTTCTCCATGCGTCGTCTCGCGCCGTGGTTTAGCCAAAAGGTTACCAAGGTGGTATTGGTGAAATTACCAAAATACCACTTCTCGATCCTTCTCCGAAGATCGAGTCCAATCTTGGTGAAGCAATCGCCTGCTTCGCCACGTGTAGGTTGATCAATGGCTCTCATCATGCTCAAGTCTCTCCCGTCCGGATCCCACCGAACTACCAAGGCACTTGCACCGACCCGCACCGCTTGATCCAACCCGTCGACCAATCGCCCATTCGTCACCTTTGTCCATTTTTGCGCCATGCTTGAGTCCATAGACCTCACCCAAGATCCTTGATCGCTCAACCTCACCGTCCAAGCTTAGTTCGATCATCCTCACTGCTGATCGTCGTTGACCTCCAAGCGCCCCGCACAACAATAGATAAAGAAATCGATTCCGGAACAAGTTCTTCACAACTTGACCCACGTTAGCCAAAACATGCATCATGCAACACATATGCATCAAACTCATAAACTTGACCTATCCCAAAGCCAAAACTCCAAAATGGCCGACAATCACAACACAATCAAGACAACCATCAGGTTACCGGCAGATTACCGCACTACGGCCGTATCAGCTCCAAAAACATCGGTCGCATCGCTTTCAATGAAGACCAAACTCGAAAACATCTTTTCGGATTTAAGCTACCGCCATCTACCAATCGGTATGACCGCGATCCGATTACCGCCACACAACTTATGAACGTGATCGCTCATGGTCGTATCGCCTTTAAACTCCGGTTCTACCGAAAATCCTGACATTTGCTGAAAACTCGAATTTCAACAAAACTCAAATGCTATTGCCAATTGTCTCATCACCTAAGATCATGAGTATATCCCCATGATATCCACAGATATGATCGCATGCATTGAGTTCTCTGTAGACTTGTAAGCAATTGTCCGTCATGTTGCTTCCTTCCGATACAAGCTTCAGTCTTGATTGGAAGTTACACATCATAGATAGTGCAGTGCTGACCTGCTCATCGAGATCTTTTTTTTCATCAAATTCCTGAGGACTTCAATC
Source organism: Phyllostachys edulis (assembly GCA_036346405.1). NCBI lineage: Eukaryota > Viridiplantae > Streptophyta > Magnoliopsida > Poales > Poaceae > Phyllostachys > Phyllostachys edulis. The sequence goes on from JAYEVD010000556.1 coordinate 22,676, forward strand.
CATGGAGCAACATGTCTTCGGTCACTCAAAACCATGTTCCATGACTTTTTTTTTCTACGACCTTATTTACGACGAAAGGGCACCAAAGCACTCTGAGTTTATACTCTTAGTAAGCTTTAAAGATGACAATCTTGCCTTTCTTGCCTAATGACCACCATTTACCATATGCTCTTTTCCACTTCAACAAAAGTCTTGGAAAATTATTTTTGGCAACATCAAAGATGGTCATATTCTCCTTGTCCATCCTTGATCCCTCCCACATAAACGCTGATCCAACCATTTCTTCTGAGAACTTTGCTCGGGTTCAAGAAGCCTGGGAGAAAGAATTTCAATTTCTACAAGTGGTGAAGAAATCAAGAGTTGAAAGGAAATGAGACGACTAGGAAAGTGATTTTCCTGTTTCTGTTCCTTTAGTGGTTATTTATAACCATAAATTCATGATAGAATTCAAGGAGAAGCCCAACGGTTAAAATTGTATTAGAACTGTTCCAAATGGACAACAATGTGGGTGACTCCTCACATTCTTTTTTCTATTCACACGATAAAATGGATATTATTTTTACGACTCAAATAAAAATGTCTTATGGACGAAGTCAACATCTGGTCAAAAGAAATACTCATCGAAAAAGCTTTCTGTAATAGCCCTCAAGTATACCCCTGGTTGGAGATACCTGCTATGACCAGGGAAGACTACGACCACTTCAGGTCACAACCACCCTATGGTCGTAAGGTCTACTGTGACCAGGTTGAATCACAACCACTCTACTATTGATAAAACCCACACATGTGGACCTTATCGACTAGTGACTCTATACATTATGTTCATTTGTGTGTCGTAGTTAATACATGTGTTCTTTATCTTTAACATAATTGCACGTAGTTCTCTTTGTCTCTGGCAATAACTGCCTAATGAACGTGCAAAAAGATGTCTGACTGATAGCAACCATCAACCATAGGTGTTCTCAAGAAATCGTCAAGGCACCTCCTAATACACACTAGCCCGTTAAAGCTAATGCGCTGTCTATGCCCAATCTTCACAGCATAGGATTTGAACGGTAACATGGAAATTGCGACCGAACGATGAGGAAGCCAACTGTAGCCTGTTATCTGAGACAATCGTTAGTCCACGATTCTGAAATTTGCTAACTCACACAACTACACACGATGGTGTAGAGGTACAAGCTAGGTGCAATTCACGGGAAATTACAAGAACAAGGGTAGTAAGAACACTCTCATGGTGTCTATTGGAACCACATCTCAAATAATGTATTTGCCAAAGAAAAACCCCCTTCACGCAGACCACATATACAATGTATATATAGCACTAGGACTAAAGTTGCTTGAAAATGCCATCCACGGGAGAAACTTTGCATGCAAATCATGATTTTGTGGGCATGCCAAAAGAGATCCATGGGAGAAACTTTGCATGCAAATCCTGATTTTGTGGGCATGCCAAAAGAGTAGGAGGGCCTTCCTAATTTAACTCCTAGCCTTCTATCTTTTTTTTTTAAAGAATCACACGCAGCACAGAATCATGCTCTGCATGCATGTGTGGCCTTCCTTAATTCTCTCCATTTATTTTGCATGCATGCATGCTTTCTGATATTGCCTTCCCCAAACACCATGCACATGCACACTAGTGAATAGCTCCTCTCCATGGTCACAGCTTGTCAGACCCGGATTCCGAGAATCCAAATCCTCTGTGAAAACACTGTGCTATTACCTGGATCAGTAGATAGCACTCATAGGCACATTGCTGAATCAATCATACAAGCCGTGAACTAACACAGATATAATACAACATAGAGTAACATAGACCTCGTCGGGTCGAGTTTTACAAAAGGAGCCGTACAAGGCCAACTTGATTACATTACATGAAGATAATGAAATCTACAGCGGAAGCAAAAGGGGAGGTAGGGCTCATCTCACATAGGCAAGCGACTGGGGTGACTCGTATACGACGGATATTAACCAAGAGCTGGATAATATCGGTTGTACGCGAGTACCAATGAGTCCACTTAGACTGGGCGAGACCTAAATTACAGAACTATACTACTCCTCATCATTTCCTTGTCCATCATCTTCTGGGCCTTCGTAGAAAGTGTAGTCTCCATCGTCTTCATTATCTGAAGGGTTTAGGGAGAGGAGCGAGAATGAGCACTACTACCGTGCTCGCGAGCCAACACACAATGCAATAGTATACATGTAGGGTTAAAGAAGGATGGCTCGGTTCTTTTATTTGAGAAAGCCTGCTTTTCAAATATCATACTTACAAAGTCCTATCACTTAGCATTTTAACAAATTACAGTTTAATAAAGAGAGTAATGTGCAATAATTAATAATAGTAGAGGTTCCATCCGTCAGAAGCTCTACACCATGCATCTTTTTAATTGGAGCTGCCTCCAATGACCACACCCACTGAGCTCGAAGACTTAGGGAAAAATCCAACACAGGGCTAGGTGAGCCCTTCCACCATTTTCATACTACCCACAAGGTTTTGAAATAGAACTAACTCAAGTTATGATTCCCATGTCCGCTTTTGACCATAGGCGCAAATTGCTTAAACAGCTTTAGACTCAGAGAGGTTGTACATTTTACCCACAAGAGATAGTCATACCCGCTACCCCACATGATTTCAGAGTCATGTAGTTGGGCCACCATCACAAGAACCTTTCTAGATATCTCACCCTTCGTTATTTCACCCATATGGGGTTACGCCCATATGTTGTACGTGATGTTCACCACAACGACTAGCGCAGATGGCCCCGGCCACAACGACTAGCGCAATGGGCAACTTCGCTGGAAATATGCCCTAGAGGCAATCATAGAGATGATTATATTTCCTTATGTTCATAATATTGATAAAATGTTATCTTGTTCCAAGAATAATATTGTTAATATTGATTATCAAGTATGTGACTTGATTGTGAAACTCTATATTTCGCGATAATTATTCTTATACGATCCATGGTCGGAAACATATGAGGACACATATGAATAGATCCGCATATGTATTGGTTGATGACTATGTTTCACGGGTCATGGATATGGAGATATCAAACCAATAATATGGACACATGTTACGTAACATGATGTTGGATTAGACCCACCTTGAGACATCAATTGAGATTGTTATGATTCTATGTGTCGTTAGTTGGTCTCAAGAAATGTTGATGTATAATCCTTAGACCGAGATCAAGATGGTTTCTACATATGTAATAGCACTTTTAGGGGTTGCCAAACGCTACAATCAGAATCGGGTAGTTATAAAGGTAGCTTTGCATGCTATGAAACATGCAGAGGAATGTGACCGGTCGGATATGGATTTGCCCTCCTAACATAACAGAGAGATGTCTCTCGCCCCTCGTTGTGGTCGGATAAAGAAAGTGCATGGCCATTGTCGGACCCAAAAATACAATTTTGGACCCTCTCGTGTATACCGCACTAGTCTCGATCACGCTTAGTGCACACAAAGGACAACATCGCTGAAATATCAATTCCATGTACAAAGATAACTAATAAATAGGCAAATACAATAAACATCGAGTAAAGACCTTAAGGTCAAAGCTACAATTAATGCCTCGAAGGCAAAAAGCTCAATGAAGTCTGCGAAGGAACGTAAACGGGATAACTCGAGTGAAGCCCATCCATATACCCACAGCAATCGGTCGTGGTGTGCAACCTAGTTCTCCACGATTCTTGAAGTAGACCTTGTTGATCGGCGATTCTTCCGCTTCGCTTGATTCGTCAAAGCAAGCATGAGTATACAACCAGATTGCAAGTCATACCACGTAAATGCAATTATACATGTAGACTTATTCCAAAGGAATGGCATTCGTGGTTATTTTGCAAAATGCAACATTTGCAATTGAATACAAATAATAGATTGAAAGCATAAAGTAAAACAAATAAACAATATTTAATTTTAACAGCTTGATTTCACAAAGACACACAAATTTAAACAGATTATTCACATAGCCATATGATTTAGATCACACACTCCCTTCCCACACGCTTTATGAAGATCTACCCTCATGTGAAATCCCTGAGCATGTCCATGATCATGACGCGCTATTCAATAGATTGTTTAACACTCAGAGAGTTTGTACACTTTACCCACATGATGCAATCAACTTGTACTGAGCCGATCACAACAAAACCTTTCGTAAAGTTCATCTCAACATTGACACTCCCCAAGCAAGCTTACGCATCACATACCAAACTATACACAAAGGATGGTACGACACACACCGCTGATGTGGAAGCGGCGAACCGTCCCGCGATGTGACTACTTGGTAGAACACACCTCCACCCATTCACACACAACCTAACCTACTACCTGAGTAATCAATGTCAAGAATCCATAACTTACTAAGTTAGGCCCGTCCCATACCAAGCATGTGGTTGTATGAGAGGCCCAGTTCAATGGCGCACAAAGTTAAGTCCTTAATTGACCAAGGCAAGACTTCCAATTTCTAACTACGACACACATATTACTTTGACACACAGATTCATATCCCCAATTCACACAGCCACCATGTCACATAGTTTCCACCACTTGCCTCAGTCTAAATCCTTTCCCACCCAGTTGGTTAAGTGCAACACATGCCATAATAGTACACAGTACACACAGATTATCACAAAGTTCCATAGTCACTTAGTCAAGTTGATAATTGCAACTTTACATGATAAGGTGATTCGTGGCATGGCTACAATCTAATCACATCTAATTCAACCCACGCTGGTACTACAATAATACCAACTAATAAATAACCAAGCTAGGTGACAAAAATTAAGACATAACAAGTAGACAAGGAGGTTATAACAAATTTGGATAATTAACTAAACCCAAAAGCATTTAAATATATACTTAAAGTAAATGCAATAATTTGAATCAAGATACTTTTAGAACTTTCGATTCAATATGATCAAAGGTACAACTTGCCTTGCTAGCAATGACGATCTTATTTAACTTTAATCTTCTACTTCCTTGATCTTCCGCCTTCTTGATAAGCACTTCGCAAAGAGCAACGCCTATTCGCAAAACAAGCAAATAACTAAATAAATAAATAAACCCAAAAACTAAATAATAATATCGATAAATAGATATTGAATTGAGATGAATTTAGAATTCGAATGAACTCAATCGGAGTTCGGATTCAAAAGATGTGAGCTTTGAAAGATCACATGGAATGATGAAATTAATAGAGAAAAGAATATTCAAAGAATATTCCTTTGAATTAGATAACTAAATAGAATTGGAGACTTACAAGTGGGGTCCACTGGTAAGTGAGAGAGAGAACAAGGGCAGTGGATGACATGTGGAACCAATTGGATAATTGAATTTCAGAAATCCGATTAATTTCTGAAAAGGAATAGTGGATGACAGGTGGGACCCACTAGATAAATGAATTTCTAGAATTACACTAATTCTAGAAAATAAGGTAAAGAGAAAGACAAGTGGGCCATTGGTCCATAGACCAAGTCCACGATCCAGGGTTTAAGGTGCAAGATGAAACTGGTTCACGATAGATTAGGTTTAGGGCTAGGGTTTGTCTGGCATTGACTGACAAAGAGGCCCTGTAGGTCATAGACTAGGTTCCCATGAACCATGTCCATTCGGTTCAATTTCAGGGTTTAGGGTTTCTGAACATGTAGGTGTCTACACGGCCATGGTCGCTGAGGTGGCACAAGACACGGCGACAACATGGCAGTGAGGTGGCGTTGGCAATGCACAGAGGCAAGGTAGCATGCTGATAGGAGAGGTTTAAGTGGCATAGACATGGCTTATGGTGGACCTTGTCCATACAGGTTTGAGGTTAGGGTTAGGGGTTGACATGTGGGAGTAGGTCCACACATTATGGAGAGGAAGAGTTAACAGAGAGGAATTGATTCAGAACAGAACAGATGAACGTGCTTTAGCACACAGAAGCTTGGCTGGCCCACCTGTCTGTGAAACAGAGAATAACCAACAATAGCATGTGCGTGGTCTGTTAATCCAGATAAGAAACAAAGCACAAGGCTTCATAGACTGATCTTGCAGTAAGGAATTGGCAAGCAAAAATAATAGAGAAGGAATTAAGAGAAGGATCAACAGAGGAGACACATGCACTTGGATTGTTGGATTGGTTAGATGACAAAGAATCATACACAAGAAGAAACCATATTCTGGACAAAGAACGAGGCTATTGTCCAGAACGAAGCTACGACAGACATTAAATGCTACAGGACATGGCCGATTCTCAGACGAGGGCGGAGAGTCATATACCGATTCTTGCACACGGTCACAGGAGATGGCAAGCAATTAACAGAGACAACCGCAGGGAATAGGGCGTCGGCTGGATATGGCGCAAGAAGACATGGAGGTGGTGGCTCTGTGGCATGAGATGGCAATGGCAGAGAGATGGCATAGCAAGGATTAGGGAAAAATAGAGAGCAAAGAGGTTGGACAAGCCAAGAGAAAACACAACAGACCACCAACGTCCAGAGAAGAATTTGCGCAAGGCAAAAGACATTGAACCGAACAGGAACAGTGGCGTGGCCTATTCTTGGTGCAAGGAGGCAAAGCAAAGGGCACGGGCACGGTCCTGTTTTAGATCTGGGACGCCAGATCATAGGCCCACACGGAAGGGAGACAGAGGAAGCGGCATCCACGGTCTACTCGGGTGAATCCCATCGGCGACAACGGCGGCCAGCTAGACTCCGGCAACGGCGGTGCAGGGGTGTCCATGGGACCAACAGCGGCAGTGACGGTGCTAGGTGTGCATCAGTGAGGCCGGCAAGGGCGAATGCGGTGGGGCAAGCGCACGGGATGGGGAAAGAAACCGAAGCGGCAGCGCGTCGGGTTGAAGAGGAACGACACTGTGGCGGCTCGACGATGGCAGCCATGGGTCCGAAGGGGTCCAAGGCGATAAGAACCGGTGAGATGGGAGGAGGAGGAGGGAGGGAACAGAGGGGGTCTCACCGGTGAATGAGAAGAAGCTCAGGGCGGCTTCAATGGCGGTGGCGCTCCGGGTTGCAAGCGGCCCGGCGTCCCTGTGGCGGATTGAGGATGAGGCGCACGGGACTCAAGATGGCCCGTGTGACGGCGGGAGAGGCATCGATGGTGGCGCGGCGCGCCGAAGCTCGGAGAAGAAGGCCGCGGGCGGCGGAGCTTTTACAGCGTGGCGACTCAGAGGGGCGACGCGCATGGATGCGACGGCTCAAGGAGACGCGACGATGGAGAACGGCGACGGGTGCGAGGAAGACGGCTTCGGGCGGCGGTGCTTGGCGGCGTCCTAGGCGAGGCGGGCGCGGATCGAGAGGCGGACTATTTATGGCACCCTGGCGTGCGGGGGTGGACTTCAAGGTGGCGGCGGCTTACCGAGTCGAGCGCGGCACCAAGAATGGCGGCGGCGGTTGCACACTTTGCGAGTAGCGCGGGCGCTCTAGTGCGGCGGTGGCAGGTTGCCCAGGGGCAATGCGGCACAGCCGCTAGGGTTGAGCGGCACAGGGCAGGCCGGCTAGATGGTGCGGGCGGAACGGTCTTGATTGGAGGCATGGCCCGCTAGGGGTTGCGCGGTTGGTGGCCGACACGGGCTGGCGGGACCGGGCTGAGGAAAGGAAATGGAAACGGGCCGAAAGAAAGGAAACGGAATGGGCCGTGAGGATTTCAGCCCAAGAGTTTAACTGAGATTTTAAATAGTTTTCTTTTAAGCAAATAGCCGAAAAGACAAAAGGGCAAATACAAAATAGCAAATGCGCTCGAAAAAATTCTAGAAAAATCTAGAAAATATATCCAAGCACATAGAATCCAAATAAAATAGTTTGATAATAGTTGATGTTGAGATTAATCATATTAAATTGTTTTTGATTTATGAAAGTCCCATTTAAGCTTTATTAATTAAAATAAAATTGGTGAAATTTTCCAAGGACCTAAACTAATCAAAAGATTTTTGAAAAGCCAAATTTTGGGATGTTACAGCCATGCCACTTGTAGTCAAAGTGTTCGACCACATGAAGTAATCCGACACTCGATCGAGAAAGTATTGAACAGTCCATGGATGACACAACATTTCACCTGGAGTTCAACCAGACATCGTGAGGCAAAGGGAGTATACACGAGTAGGTCGCTTAGTTCGAACAGCATGACCGGTCATATGGAGATACGAATCGTCGAGACCGGTCGAACATAGTCACAGGTGGTCACAACCTGGTCGTAAGGAATTACGAATCGGTCGTGACCAAATACTAATTGGTCGATAGAGATAGGACACGGTCGTAAGTGATGAGGACCTGGTCGAGATCATATTGCATTAAGGTTCGCCCAATATAATTTGTATGTATTCGGGAATCGCTATGTTCTGTTAGGAGCCACTACGACTCGTGATCGGAAAGGGTTTCCGAGTCACAACCGACAATGCATGAACCTATAGGGTCACACACTTAACGGGTTGGAACAAACCAGTACGAATACGATTTGACAAACGTGTTCGGATAGGATCCGTCATGAGCACTATATAAGGAGATGTATGAGGCTGTTGGGAGGGACGCGTGAAACACTACCGAAACCCAGCCGCCATCTTCCTGAGAGCTCTACCGTGCGACTTGGTGCTAGCACACCGACATACGGTTGTTCCTTCCCTAGACGTGTGGATACCGCAGAGGTGCTACTACGACTGTTGCGCTTGAGGACGATCCGCGACCTTCAGAAGGAACTGCAGAAGTTGCTGGAGGAGACGATCGACTCGCGAGGACGCTAGACGATTGACTACGACCACTACATCGACGCGCTCTTCGTTGGACCAGGCTGCTCCAATCCTTCTTCCGTTGCTCTGCATGTATGGTGGTATTGATCTGTGATCATCTACTTGCTGGGCTTCCTGGTTTGCGTGGTAGAAATTTTGATTTGTAGCTATCGTAGCCTACCCGTGGCCCAACAACTTCACCCTACCTTGGTGTCCCTTTCAAGCTGGAGTATCTCCATCACTTGTACATCCTCGACCCCCTCCAATGAGATGACTTTCAGGGTTCAATAACTTTACTAAGCCAAGTTGCACTTTGCAGATTTGTGGTTGTACTTGTTTAACACGAGAGATCGTGACAAGATTAAGTCCTTAGGGTTATCTGGGCGGTTCATTCCACAAACCGTGTGCTCCGCTAGCACCCACCGCCAGATAGAACTAGTAATTAGGGTTTTGAGGAGTAAAATCCACCAATTCCACCATTCCATTCATTTCCCCACAACGATCGCCCAAAACTATTTTCGTGTTTTAAAGGATGATGATTGGGACATTTAATGCCCCGATACTTAAGTAAGACTAGCATGTCGCTATACAACCTATAACTATTATTTACCATATAGTTACTAGGTGACAAGGATTATGATTCAAATTATCAAGGATGGCATACTAATTAATTAATCATCAAATGGGTATTTAACTACCTTAAGATTTTAACATACATTTGATTAAAGAATTAAAGCATGCAATTTTGATAATTTAAATAAATATAATTTGCATAAAATGTAGGCTCAATATGATCAAAGTATTGACTTGCCTTGGTTAAAGTCAAGAGGATCTTGATAATCTTGGGCTCGATCAACTTGGGGTTCTCTCGCGCCTTCAAATCCTAATCCAAGTAAAAACTAGAAAAAGGCACAATGGCAAAGAGAGCAAATAAATACACAAGAATACACAAATGAAATACATATTGAACAAGACATATGCCATTAGCAAGATCTTGAATTAACAAATTTTTAGAAATTTATCTCATAATTTTTGGAGTTATAACGAAGGAGAACGGAATTTACAAAGATTAAATTGAATTGAAAAAGAGAGAGATGTAAGATCAAGGAGGCCGACTAGAGGGGGGGGGTGAATACGCGTTTTAAAAACTTCTTTGGCTAAAACCGATTTCTAATGCGGAAGCTAATACAAATACGGTTTTGCACAATTAAAGCCTAAATCAACTTGGTTCACCTAAGTGCACCAACAATACAAGTCTATTGATAAATATAACAATTAAGCAAGGACTTGTAAGCTATACAATTTAATCAATGTAAATAGCACAAAGCTAGGCAAGCATTCATCCACAATGAATAAGCAATATAATTCAATGAATATAAATTGCAATATGTAAAGCACAAGAATGCAAACCACAACAGACACGCACGATGTTTTATGGTGGTGTTCGGAGACTTGCCGGTCTCCCCTAATCCACGTTGGAGGCAAGCCCAAACTAATTGGACCGGCTCCACGAATTGAGCACCCGCCCCGAGGTAAGTCCAACCACTTGGACCGATTCCAAACCGAACCAACACCTCGCCCACTAGGGTTGCTCTTTCCTCCACCTGTGAGATGGCGAGCACCACGCCACTCACAAACCGCCTGTCTTCTCACAATCTTCTTTGAGAAGCTCACCGTGCAACGACGCCATCACGCTGCCTAGGTGTCGGGCAAACACCAAGAGTAACAAGTCTTAGAACTCTCACTTGAACTAATCAAGTGTCTAAGCTCAAGTGGATACTCAATCCACTACCTAAGGCAACACATGCACTTAGGGTTTGCCTCTCAAAGCTCACTAAGTGCAACACATGCACAAATGAGAGTAGAGGGCTTGCACTAGCTCAATAGTATGAATGGGAACACCAAGAAGACTCAGCTCCCTCCCACACATGGCCAAGGTGGGTATTTATAGCCCACACACAAAAACTAGCCGCTAGGAAAAGTCTGCTAAAAATCAGAGGAGCGTTGAACCGCCAACTAGGAATTCCAGACAACCGCACTCCTCCAACAAATATAAACTAGCCGCTGGGCAATCGGTTCAGATAACCGCCAACACACATTCGGATAATCAAGACGCCTGCTGAACCGCATTGACGTGTGGTACAACCGATCGCAGGTTTCCAAATCAATCAAACAACATGCTCTCGAAAATATGAACCGCCTTTCAAACATCAGTACAACCAGAGAGCGGTTCAACCATTTTACAAATGCGGTTCAACCGATTATCAAGAGAGCTCCAAGTCGAAATGACATCGGTTTTGGTTTTCTTGAGCCGCCAACTGAAAATCGTAACAACCGATTTTCGGTCAAAACAAGATTAAAAATCCGCTGAACCGCCTAATACACGCTTAAGACAACCGATTTCAGAGAAAACAAAGAATTGCATTTCCTTTTGAATCTCAACTTTGCAAAACACATTTGCAAATGATATGAAATGCAAACAAGGGTTCAAAGGCAAGATTCTCAACAAGTTACAAAACACATTTGCTAACTTTTAGAATCATACCACAAATTGCACTCCGCTTCAACTTAGTTAGCAAAACACATTTGCCACCAAATTGACACGCGATGCAAACAAGAATTCTCGTGAGATTCTCAATAAGTTGCAAAACATATTTGCCAACTTATAGAATCACACTACAAGGAATAAGGTACATGGACTTACACCATTTGCAAAACACATTCGCAAACCAAAGTCACATGCTACAAGGATTATCCATGAGCCACAACTATTTGCAAAACACATTCGCAAATATTCGCAACATATTAAGGTGAGCTAGAGCAAACACAATGAGCTATCAACACATGACTAACTCAAGCTACTAGTCAAAGACCCCTCTTAATAGTACGGCAACCTATAATAGCAATCCAGTCTCCCAACCAAACACCGAGACCGGTAAAAGACTAGGAACACATCATTAGCCCTAGCTAGTCATACCTTTGCCTTGCATGCAACCACTTGAAGCTTGATAACGACATCTTCACTTCAAGTCCGGTCCTGACTTGAATACTCATCAACACATGATGAGTTCTTCACTTGACCTTCATCAATGCATGATGAAGCTTCACTTCGGGATCTTGACTTGATGTTCATCAATACATGATGACATCCTCCATCCCAAGTCTTGATATGCATCAACACATGATGCACTATTCACTTGGCCTCCATCAACATATCATGGACATTCACTTGACTTGATGATCAACACATGATCATCTCCTCTTCTTGAACATCATCGACACACGATGATTTCCTTCACTTGACTTGATGATCAACTCATGATGGAACTCCTCTTGACTTGATGACCATCAACACATGATGTCATCCCAAGTCTTCATCACTATGGAACATAACCTATTCATCCAACTCTTGGAAAATGTTAGTTCCACAATATAATTATCATTAATTACCACATCATACCATTAACTCATAATGGTGGGACAAGATACCACAATCTTTCCCTCTTTGGTAATTGATGATAACCACTTCAATAACAAATAGTTGAATGTAGATTGGTATGAGTATATACGCACTACACAAGTTGTATATACTCATATGAATATATACAAGGAAAAAGTCCGGTTTACTCCCCTAAACTATCAGAAAAGTCTGGTTTACCCTCTGAATTACAAAACCGGTTTTTTTAACCCCCTGAATTTGTCAAAACCGGTCAATACACCCCCTGGGCTGGTTTGGAGCGGTGGTTTTGTACAATCAACACATCCGAGCCGTCTGTTCATGCTTTGAGATGTGCAAAGACTAAATACAACCGCAAATAATGATACAAATACATAATACCATACATCCTCATCCATACCATACATCCTTCATCCACTCTCTCTCTCCCCCTTCTTTTCTCCATTCGGTTCAGCCGCTGCCGCCACCGCTCAGCCCGCCTCCTCCTGGTGCCGCCGCCGCCACTCAGCTCGCCTCCTCCTTGTGCCACCGCCTCACAGTGCCGCCGCCTCGTGCCGCTCCCTCCTCTCGTGCCGCCTCCTCCGCTGCCTGGCCTTCGGCCACCGCTTTGGCGCGCCGCCCTCTTGGTGTCGTTTTCCTCTTCGGGGCCGCCTCCTCGGTGACACCGCTGCCGCCGCCGCCTCGCTCTAGCCGTGTACGGATGCGGCCAGCGTGGCCGAAGCGAACACCGTGTCGCGGCGCATCAAGAAGACGAAGTCCCGCCACGCCCGCCTCAATTCATGCCGCACCGTGGTTACATCCGAGCACTCATACACCGCCGACCACACCGCAGAAGATTCCCTCACCGCCGCAACCTGCACTCGCCGCCATCGCCAAAGACCCACCACACCTCCTCACCGCGCCGCAGCCGGTCTTGTCTCGCCCGACCTCCGCGATCAGAACGGCAGAACACCGAGAAGCCGCCGAACGCGTTGAAGCCAAAGACGAAGAGGAGGGCTTGTCGACCTTGGCGGTCGGCTCGATGGTGGCGAGCATGGCGCCGATGCCGGCGCGGAACTCGTGGCCCAAAGGAAGGCCGCGGTGGAGGAGGTCCATGGCGAAGGCCTTGGTGCGCGTGGTCGGGCTCCTCGGTGTCGAGGTAGATGCCGACGCTGCAGCACGTGAAGCCGACGCCGGGTTGTAGGGTCGGCGAGGATGTCGCGCTTGTTGACGAGGGCCGGTCAAGAGCATGGTGAAGGAGGCGGCGCCGACGAGTCGCGACGACGCTGGTCGACGCCGAGGAAGAAAGGGAAGGTGGGCGGATGTTGGCCTGAAGACGGTGCTTTGTGCGGGCGGCGAAGAAGTCGCTTGGCCCCGGAACCGTAACCGCCGCCTCCCCTCTCTCTTAGCCGAGTGAAAAGAGGAAGGGAATGGATTGTTTTGCTTGTTGGCCCACCCGCCATTGGCTTAATCTCATGTGTATGTGGCTTGTATCTCAGATTGTACATGTGTATGTGGCTTGTATACGTATTGTAACGAAACCACCGCTCCAAACCAGCCTGGGGGTGTATTGACCGGTTTTGACAAATTCAGGGGGTTAAAAAACCGGTTTTGTAGTTCAAGGGGTAAACCAGACTTTTCTGATAGTTTAGGGAAGTAAACCGGACTTTTTCCTATATACAACTACACAAGTTATATACACTCAAAGGATATATGAGCACACATGTCTCATATACACACAAGAATATATTAACTACACAAGTTATATATATTCAAAGATATGTGAGTGCACATGAACTGCACAAGTTATGTTATACTCACATATAAGTATATTTAGACTACACAAGTCTTATATACTCACATGAATATATTAACTACACAAGTTAATTTTTTTAAAGGATACGTGAGTATACATGAACTACACAAGTTATGTTATACTCACATGTAAGTATATTTAGACTACACAAGTCTTATATACTCACATGAATATATTAACTATACAAGTTAAATATATTCGAGGATATATGAACTACACAAGTCTCATATATACTCATATGAATATATTAACTACGCAAGTTAAATATATTCAAAGGATATGTTTCAAAGTAAAGATCCCAAATATATGTGGAAACAGAATATGGATCAATACTAATGAAACATCAAAATATAGAATGAACTCCCCTATATGTGTGCATACATGAATATGTAATGGAAACATATGCACATATTTAGGTTAATCTTTGGTGTGGTTCAACCTATATTTTGGATCCGAGGAATGCAACAAAATATAAGAACTATGAAGTCGAATGCATACCTCTTTTGTTCTTGATATCCAAACGAGACTAATCATGAGATAAGGCAAATAGAATAGTTAGTCTCACAAATAGATTTATCATTATAAATGCATACCTATTTGGATTTTCCTTTTGTTTATCCAATGAATTGGATTTGTCATTAATCACATGCATGCCTTCATGATTTTCACCTTTATATCCAAATAAGACTACACACCTTTATATCCAAATAAGACTACACAATATGTATATCAATAAAAGTGTTAGTCTCACAATTAGATTTGTCATTAATCACCAAAACCCTATTAACATATAATGGCAGGTCTAGATCTTTCAAGAGAGAAGGGTGGTGCTCAAAGACATTGCCGTGGCAAAGTTTCATGCATCTGGTATTGGTCCATGGGAGCAACAGGCCACGAGGCCCACCGGTCGTGATAGCGAAGGGAAGGCAGCGGTTTCTCGTGCGTGGGGCCCATGGCGAGTGAAACAAGGGGCTTAAGACATATAATTAGGTGGCTAAATAATGCTTAGGGTTTAAGGACCATCATTAGAGCTAATGATGTGGGAGCAGTGGTGGTCTCGAGTGTGCCACGCTGGGTGCTTTGGGGGCCAAGACGGCTCGCTTCGCCGCCCGGTTGGGCGCGCGCAGCCAAGGCCCAAACGCCGAACATGGAGTTGGAGGCGAGGGGGAGCTGCTGATGATCGTGGCGGCGCCGGAGGTTGACCGGAGTGGCGACGCAGGGAAGATGAGCGAGAAGCAAGCGATCTGGCTAGAGAGGGGAGCTCCGGTGGCGATCGGTGCTGGGGAGGGGGACAACGGGGTGGAGCTTGGTGAGGTGGTCCTACCGGGATGAAGAAGGGGACCGGAGGACGACGGTGGACGGCGGCGCGTGCTGGAGAAGGCGACGGCCGGAGGCGGTGAAGAAAGGAAAATACGGCGATTGCGATGGTGGGTCTTGAAGGGGACTTGAGGGGAAAGCTTCCTGGTGGTGAGTGGCGCACGGTGACAGGGGTGGCGACGCCGGAAGATGGCCAGAGCGGCTTGTCGACGATGGAGGCGGTTTGGCCGAAATGGCAAAGCGGCGATTTTTGGCGGTGGCTTACCAGGAGCGAGAGGGGGCGACGTGGGGAGAACAAGGGGCACAGGGGTGCTTACATAGGCCACGGTGGGGAAGAGAGCCACTGGGGAGGTGACGGCCGCGTGGGGTCCCGATGCGTTGCGGCATGGCCGCTTCTGTGCGCGGAGGTGACAGGACGAGGGAGCGGGATGGTGGGAGCTGTGGCTGACGCGGGAGCATGCGCTGTGCAGTGCGTAAGTCTCGGACCAGGAGCGAGGACGGCGGCGACGTGGGCGAGACGGCGGGAGAGGCGGGCGTGGGAGTGGGCGCTCTGGCGCGGACAAGACAGGGTGGGGGAGCCAGTGAGGCGCGACGAGGGCAGTGAGAGCGGCGGGCGCGGGAGTAGGCCAGAGGAGTGGCGGCGATGGCAGGAGCGTCTGAGGCGCGTGAAAGGTGTGAGGTGTGACGCAGGCCACGGTGCTAGGGAAGGAGATGACAGGGTGGGGGAGGAGCTGGGCTAGAAGTGGCCGAGAGGAGGCAGGCGGGGTGAAGCTGGGCCGAGTGGGCCAAGAAGGTAAGGGGCCGGATGGGCCGGGGAAAAATGGGCTAGGCCCAAGAAGAATTTGGGCTGAGCCCAAAAGAAGGAGAGAGGCCAAAATCTGAAAAGGGTGAAATTCAACTTGATTTTGAATTTCAGAGTTCGAGGAAGTTTGAAACACAAACTTGAGCTAAACTGAAAGGAGATTTTTGAAAATAGTTTGCTAATTTGAAATACAACGAAGAACGAAAACCGGAATAGTAATTACTATTTATCATCCAAAAACGGGACGCTACAAATCCTACCCACCTTAAAAGGAATCTCGACCCCGAGATTCAAGCTGCTCTGAGAACAGGGATGGGAAATCTTGCTTCAGCTGATCTTCGCGCTCCCAGGTGGTTTCTTTTGCTGAGTGGTGGCTCCACTGGACTTTGCAAAGGTGGAAGACTTGACGTCTTGTTGACTTCTCGATGACTTTGCAAAGGTGGAAGACTTGACGTCTTGTTGACTTCTCGATGACGTCGAGGATGCTCTGGATAAGTCAGATCTTGCTGAAGGGTGATGGCTTCAACGGGCGTCTGCTCTTCAGGCACTCTGAGACACTTCATGAGCTGGGAGACATGAAACACATTGTGGACGTCTGACAGGTTTTCAGGTAGCTCCAGTTGATAGGCAACTTCTCCACGCTTGGCAGTGATGGGGAACGAGTCTATGTATCTTGGTGCGAGCTTGCCTTTAACTTTTGAATCTTCGGGTTCTACGAAGTAGCGATACCTTGAGATACACCGCATCTCCAACTTCAAAGGTTAAAACTCTTCTGATTAGTCGAACTTTCTCTTCAGCTTACTTGAGAGTATCTAGCCCAAAGACATATCCTTCACCGGATTCTGACCAATGCAGAGGAGTTCTGCACTTTCTTCCATAGAGTGCTTCGAACGGGGACATTTTCAGACTTGCTTGAAAATTATTATTGTATGCAATCTCGGCATACGGTAGACATTTTTCCCAATCTATAGTAAATTCCAAAGCACAAGCTCGAAGCATATCTTCTAGAATCTGATTTGTTCTTTCTGTCTGACCATCAGTCTGCGGATGATAAGCCGTGCTGAAAGCAAGATGTGTTCCAAGTGCATCATGCAAACTAGCCCAGAAATGCGAGGTAAATTGAGAACCTCGATCCGAGACTATCCTCTTAGGTACTCCATGTAAACACACAATACGAGCCATATACAGCTCAGCTAACTTGTCTCCCTTGTAAGTTGTTTTTACTGGGATGAAATGGGCTACTTTGGTCAGTCTATCAACTATAACCCATATCGAGTCACATCCGGACTTGGTTCGGGGTAGACCGGTAATGAAATCTATTCCAATCACTTCTCATTTCCACTGAGGGATTTACAGGGGCTTGAAGTAATCCTACTGGCTCCTGATGTTCAGCTTTGATTCGTTGACATACATCTTAACAGGCTACATACTCGGCGACATCTCTTTTCATGCGTGGCCACCAATACAGAATCTTCGTATCTTGATACATCTTGGTGCTGCATGGGTACAGGGTATACGCTGAGCTGTGGGCTTCTTTCAGAATCAAATTCTTGAGTTCCATCTGGTGGGGAACAAAGAGACATTTCCTATACCATAGGATTCCTTGCTGATCTTCGATCATCTTGGGGGCTTTTTCTTTTGCCATGAGATGTTTGAATCTCTGGACTCCAGGGTGTCCTTGCTGAGCGGTCTTGATCTGCTCCTCTAAAGTTGGACGTGCTTCCATTGCATCTGCAGTGCCTTTTTTTTATCAAACAAAGGTTGAGGGCTTCGAATTCCTTATAGAGCTCAGGTTGGTGCTCTTGAATCATAACATTATTGAGTAAGACTTGCGGCTTAATGCGCCGGCAACTACATTAGCCTTTCCGGGATGATAATGAACATCCAGGTTGTAATCCTTTATTAGCTCTAACCATCTTCTTTATCGGAGGTTGAGACCTGATTGAGTGAAAATGTACTTGAGACTCTTGTGGTCTGTGTACATATCACAATGATTCTCAATCAAGTAATGCTGCCAAATTTTTAGGGCGACACTATCGCCGCTAACTCCAAGTCATGAGTTGGATAATTGTCTTTATGAGGACGGAGCTGTCTGGATGCATGAGCTACAACTTTTCCTCCTTGCATAAGTACGCAACCAAAACCTTGGCACGTTGCATCAAAGTAGACTTCAAAGTCTTGATGATTGTCCGGTAGGATCAGCACTAGGGCAGAAGTTAACTTCTTCTTCAATTCTTTGAAACTTTTTTTTTCACAAGCCTCTATCCATTCATACTTCTTTTTTCCTCTTTAAGCAGATGGGTCATTTGTTTGGAAAGCTTAGAGAATCCTTCTATGAAGGCGTCAGAGTATCCGCCAAACCGAGAAAACTACTTAACTTTTGTCACTAATGTAGGTCGCTTCCTCCAACCTTCTTGACTAAAACCACGACATTAATCACTTAATTCCTCAAGCATTTTTATCACTTACGATCCTCCGAATGTCTTTATATAAATCCACTATCTTCAATATGGAACCTTCCAAAAGACCGCTTGAAATCCATAAATTCAATTTTTAATCTACCAAGTTATTTTATCACCATCTATCCAACAATTATTTAGTCCATCTCCAATATCAGTAAGATATTTATCAATACAACAATTATTTGGACTAACTCCCATATCGGTAAGGTATCCTTCAATCATATATTCCAATATCCCTCAATCAAATGTTTGTATAATCCAATATCTAGCAATTATACCCTTCCATAATACGATCAAGGCATATCTCTATAATCCAACCAAAAATTTCTGATAAATCCCAACTTCTTTGTTCAATCATGTTCAATTGAATCTAATGTTACCAACATAACCAATTAATTCCATATTTCTTGATCCAATCCATTTTACCAAGATCAACATCATGAATTGGTAATCCTATAATCCAATCTTCATTAATCATGTAATTCTTCGATCCAACCGTAATACATTTCTATAATCTAACATCCAACAATTATAGTTCTATAATCTAATCATGATTCAACTACTCTCCCCAAAATTAATATCAGGAATCATATGAAAATCCAAAATTTTTTCAAGATTCTATTCATCGCCTTTTAATGCACACATATCTCCATTCTAGGTTGTCAACCAACATCATAATCAACTTTAAGATTAGATGAAGATCCAATTTCTCCTAATAATCAAATCAGTACTTCAGATTCCTATATCTTTCATGGTTGATCAAAATTTTCCTTTATGATTATTTTCTTTCTTCACAATCTATATAACCCACCGATTTGCTATTCTTTAGACCTTTCATAAACAAGGTTTATTCACCATCGCATTCTAGTATTCACAAGAATTTAACATATTGACAAAGCTTAAAATTCTCAATATCAGTCCCACTAATGATCTCCGAAAACCATCTTGCTTTATCAAAACACCAGTTAATCTCAACAAGATTAGCTTCCATGCGATTTTACTCACTTGAACAATCTCCAACCATCATTCATGTGTTACAAAATGGGACGAAGGAAGCACGATAGGCGAGAGGGAAAAGCACACTAGGCGAGAGAGAACAAAGGAGGAAGACAGAAGCATCCTACTGGCGGGTTGTCTTGCCAACTTTATTCATGATGATTCTTGCTGCAACTCGGCAACTTATCCGCTGCAACTCCTGTTGCTTTTGGTCAAGAATGCACGGCAAAGAATCTTTGGTGCAGATGATCTTGTCCTTCACAAAGGAAGCACGTAACTTTAAGCATCGGGCATTCACCTGGCCGGTGGTCCTTTTCGCAGTTGGGGCAGTTTACAAGGCATTAGTCCGCCTGGTGTCCTTTTTCTCCACAACATGTGCAAGCTACTAGGTTCATAGGACAATCTTCTGATTGGTGATGTTCCTTGCAGCAAGGGCAATAGGGAACTAGGCACGTGTAGCAATAGTGTCCATATTGCCCACATGTAAAGCATGCTCCACTTGTATTTTGTCGTATTTTAGGACATGATTGGGCGACGTGTCCTGTCTTGCCACTTTCAAGGCAAGCATTTGGCAGGGCTTCTGGGTCTGATAGAACTTCAGTAGGTACGGCTTGCCTCTTGCTAGGGCTCTTGATGATTTCTTTGTTGTCAATACTAAGGTTGGTGGTGATGACTTTCCTTGTAGGTTTTTCAAGATTCCATTGGGGACATTTGCTCTCATGGTTTCCTAGGTTGCCGCAATGGAAACACTTGAGTTCCTCGCCTTACTTCTTCTAGGGGCATCTAATGGCATAGTGCCCTTTTTCTCCACAACGGAAGCAGTGGTGGTTAGTTGCGGGGTTGATTGCTGCAGATCGTCTGGTGGAGCGGAGAGTACAAAGACGATTTCCACTGGGGTGCGGAGTTGGAGTCGGAGCTCTTGGTGGTTGGGCTAATTGATTGAATGATGAGCTGTCAAGAAAAGCCGACCGCCGAGGATAGCCGCCTTGTGGCCGTTCTTGCCGCTAACTTTTCGAATCGGCACCACCTTCTTGGGGCTGCTGCTCTCTTTGGTGCCATCTGAGGGAGCAACTCGGCTTAGAACAAGAGGAGTTATACGAGGGTTTACAGGTCCTCTATAGAACACACAGAAGAACTCCAAACCAACAAGGAAAAACAATACAATACAAAGCCGAGAGTGGCTGCATTATATTAAGGGATTAAGTGTTACATGACTCCCGAAACATAGCTTATAGCCTAAGTTAAGTCACGACACAGGATACAAACACAACGTCTACCAAAGAAGAAAACAAAAGTGCTTGCAACCAAAAGATTGCTAAAGCAAGCACTGCTGGCTAACCTAGACTAATCCTGGCTACTCCAACGGGGGTACAGGCTACTACAAACGGTGCAGTTGCCCGGGGAGTGGGAGCGAGAACAGCTGGACTCTCCAAGGTTGATGACGGGCGGCGGACTGGGGCGTCGCACGCTCCTGCGTGCAGTCATCCTGATGTGGGGTCTTGAACATCGAGTTGTCACCGGGTTGCTTGGGGATGACGACGGGTGCAGCTGGAGCTGGAGTAGAGATCGCAATGGCTACTACAACGACGGTGTTCTTCTCCTGATGTTGAAGAGCTTCGGGTAGCGTTCTCCCTCCTGGAGAGACGGGAAGGAACATAATGACGACCTCAACAAGAGATCCTCGTGCATCTAGCACAAGTGAGTCGAGGCGAAGCACGCTATGTTCTGACGGCATCAGAACGGTGGCTCCTAGGATGCTCGGTCCGGAAGGGGTGAGCGATGAACTCAACTTCCATGGAACGAGACTCTCGATCTAGGACCTAGGTCTTCTGGCCTCTAAAGATGGGCTGGTGGTGATCTAAGGTACTGCGTGAGTTTGCGAGAAAATCGACAAACTCGTCGTCGTTCTTGCCGTGAGGGAGGAAATCCCACGGGCCATCAGACGACGATACAGTCATCTAGGATTTTATAACAAAAGAGAGAACCAGCAACGGAGTAGGCTCACCAAAGGAGGTAAGCAAGGAACTAAGAGTGACGAGAAGGAGCAATAGATGCACTATATTTTAACAAATCTTTTCTTAATTTTTTTTGAAAATAGGTCTCAAGTCCTTAGGGTTCAACCAGTCTAGCTAAGACACCTACAGTCGTATGCTCTGATACCAGCTCTGTCGGACCCGGATTCCGAGAATCCAAATCCTCTATGAAAACACTGTGCTATTCCCTGGATCAGTAGATAGCACTCACAGGCACATTGCTGAATCAACCATACAAGTCTTGAACTAACACAAATATAATACAACATAGAGTAACATAGACCTCATCAGTCGAAGTTTTACAAAAGGGTCGTACAAGGCCAACTTGATTACATTACATGAAGATAACGAAATCTACAATGGAAGCAAAAGGGAGGTAGGGCTCATCTCACATAGGCAAGCGATCGGGTGACTTCAGGTGTGCACGGATATTAACCAAGAGTCGGATAATATCGGTTGTATGCGAAAGTACCAACGAAGTCTACTTAGATCGGGCGAGACCTAAACTACGTAACTATACTACTCCTCATCATTTCCTTGTCCATCATCTTCCGGCCTTCGAGAAAGCGTAGTCTCCATCGCCTTCATTATCTCGAAAGGTTTGGGGAGAGGAGCGAGAATGAGCACTACTCGTGTGCTCATGAGCCAACACACAATGCAATAGTATACATGCAGGGTTAAACAAGGATGGCTCGGTTCTCATTATTTGTAAAGCAAGCTTTTCAAATATCATACTTACAAAGTCCTATCACTTAGCATTTTAACAAATTGCGAGTTTAATAAAGAGAGTAATGTGTAATAATTAATAACAAGAGAGGTTCCATCTGCTTAAGCTCTACACCATGCATCTTTTAATTGAGCTGCCTCCAATGACTACACCCATCGAGCTCAAGACTGGGGAAAAATCCAACACAGGGCTAGGTGAGCCCTTCCACCATTTTCATACCACCCACAAGGTTTTGAAATAGAACTAACTCAAGTTATGATTCCCATGTCCGCTTTTGACCGTAGGCGCATTGCTTAAAACAGATTTAGACTCTACAGAGGTTGTACACTTTACTCACAAGAGATAGTCGCATCTGCTACCCCACATGATTCCGTAGTCATGTAGTTGGGCGACCGTCACAGTAACCTTTCTAGATATCTCACTCCTTCTGTCATTTCACCCATATGGGGTTACGCCCATATGTTGTAATGATGTTCACCACAACGACTAGCGAACTGGCCCTACCACAACGACTAAGCTTAAATGGCAACTTCACCCTACCTTGGTGTCCCTTTCAAGCCGGAGTTTCTCCGCCACTTGTATATCATCGACCCCCTCCAATGAGATGACTTTCAGGGTTCAATAACTTTACTAAGCCAAGTTGCACTTTGCAGACTTGTGGTTGTACTTGTTTAACACGGGAGGTCGTGACAAGATTAAGTCCTTAGGGTTATCAGGGTAGTTCATTCCACAAACCGTGTGCTCCGCTAGCATCCACCGCCTCACCATCCGCCCAGATAGAACTAGCAATTAGGATTTTTGAGGAGTAAAATCCACCAATTCCATCATTTCAATCATTTCCCCACAACGACTGCCCAAAACCATTTTCATGTTTTAAAGGATGATGATTGGGACATTTGACGCCCCTGATTTAAGCAAGACTAGCATGTCGCTATACAACCTATAACTATTATTTACCATATAGTTACTAGGGTGACAAGGATTAAGGGATTCAAATTATCAAGGATGGCATACTAATTAATTAATCATCAAATGGGTATTTAACTACCTTAAGCTTTTAACATACATTTGATTAAAGAATTAAAGCATGCAATTTTGATAATTTAAATAAATATAATTTGCATAAAATGTAGGCTCAATATGATCAAAGTATTGACTCGCCTTGGTTAAAGTCAAGAGGATCTTGATAATCTTGGGCTCGATCAACTTGGGGATCTCCAATGTCTTCAATCCTAATCGGGCGAAAAACCGGAAAAAGGCATAACGGCAAAGAGAGCAAATAAATACACAAGAATACACAAATGAAATACAGATTGAACAAGACCTATGCCATTAGCAACATCTTGAATTAACAATTTTTTAGAAATTTATCTCATAATTTTTGGAGTTATAACGGAGGAGAACGGAATTTACGAAGATTAAATTGAATTGAAAAAGAGAGAGAGAAGGGCTGGTGCACAGCACAATGCCATGGGCCAAATTCATGCGTACAGGGGTGCTGGTCCATGGGAGCAGTGTGCCACGGGGCCCACTGGTCAGGGATAGCGAAGGGGGAGGCTGCGGTTTACTGTGCGTGGGGCCTAGTGGTAGTGAAACAAGGGGGCTTAAGACATATAATTAGGTGGCTAAATAATGCTTAGGGTTTAAGGACCATCATTAGAGCGTGCCACGCGCGGGTGCTCATGGGCGCGCACGGCCCTGGCTCGCCGCCGGCGAGAGCTGGCGCGGTAGCAACGTCCAAACGCCAGAACGGGGAGCTGGAGGCGAGGGGGAGCTGCTGACGGTGGTGGCGGTGTCAGAGGTTGACCGGAGTGGCGACGCGGGGAAGATGAGCGGCGGCGGCAGTACGGCTGTGGCGGAGGGGGAGCTCCGGTGGCGATTGGTGCCGGGGAGGGGGAGCACGGGGTGGAGCTTGGCGAGGCGGTCCTACCAGGATGAAGAAGGGGACCAGAGGACGACGGTGGACGGCGGCGCATGCTGGAGAAGGTAGCGGCCGGAGGCAGTGAAGAAAGGCAAATACGGCGGCTGCGGCGGTGGGTCTTCAAGGGGACTTGAGGGGAAAGCTTCCTGGTGGTGAGTGGCGCACGGTGATGGGGGTGGCGGCGTCGTAAGATGGCCGGAGCGGCTTGTCGACGGTGGAGGCGGTTCGATCGAAATGGCAAAGGCAAAGCGGCGATTTTTGGCGGTGGCTTACCAAGAGCGAGAGGGGGCGACGTGGGGGAGAACAAGGGGCACAGGGGTGCATAAATAGGCCATGGAGGGGAAGAGAGCCGCTGGGGAGGTGACGGCCGCGTGGGGCCCGATACGTCGCGGCATGGCCGCTTCTGTGCGCGGAGGTGATAGGACGAGGGAGCGGGACGGCGGGAGCTGTGGCTGACGCAGGAGCATGTGCTGTGCAGTGCGCACGTCTTAGATCGGGAGCGAGGACAGCGGCGACGTGGGCAAGACGGCGGGAGTGGCGGGCGCGGGAATGCGCGCTCTGGCGCGAACAAGACAGGGTGGGGGAGCCGGTGAGGCGCGGCGAGGGCAGCGGGAGTGGTTGGCGCGGGAGTTGGCCAGAGGAGTGGCGATGGCAGGGAGCCAGTGAGGCGTGCTGAGCAGGGCGTAGGTGCGGCGTACGCGGCGACGCCAGGGAAGGAGATGACCGGGTGGGGGAGGAGCCGGGCTAGAAGTGGCCGAGAGGAGGCAGGCCGGGTGAAGCTGGGCCGAGTGGGCCAAGAAGTTAAGGGGCTGGATGGGCCGGGGAAAAATGGGTTAGGCCCAAGAAGAATTTGGGCTGAGCCCAAAAGAAGGAGAGAGGCCAAAATCCGAAAAGGGAGAAATTCAACTTGAATTTGATTTCGGAGTTCGAGGAAGTTTGAAACACAAACTTGAGCTAAACTGAAAGGAGATTTTCGAAAATAGTTTGCTAATTTGAAATACGACGAAGAACGAAAACCGAAATAGTAATTACTATTTATCATCCGAAAACGGGACGCTACACAGCTCCCTCTCCATGGTTAGTAGCTCCTCTCCGATGCACCTGTGATTGGATTTGTTTAGCGCGGCTGCGAGTAATTTGACCGTCATATACTTTCTCCTTTGATTCAGCCAAACTAGAATCACCATGCGTATGCATAGGTGTTGTTTGTGTATGTGTATATATGCATGGGATGTCCTCGATCATCACCTCCTGATGCACAACAATTGCCACTCCTTCCAGAAACTTTATAAGGGGCAACGCCGTTAGAGAGAGAGAGAGAAGTCCATGACATACAAAAGCCATTATATTTAGTTTTGGTGGCTTGTTTCATGATGTAAACTTATTTAATACAAGAACAAAGGATTAATGCTATTATTCTATCTGAAGAAGGCCTAAACCTGTCTATAAAAGCCATGTCTCTTCTTGCATAATCTCAAGTGTTGTATCCCTAGCATTTATTTCATAAGTTTGATAGTGAATCATCGACGTATGCTTTCCTGGACAAGTCGATGATCATGTCAAAAACGTATATAAGTACCTTTTAAAAAACGTATATAAGTAGCTGAATGGAACGTACCATATTAACCACCTCGGAAATTTCCTACATGCATTCATGCAGCCTGCAAAATTAATACCCTTCGAGTCAGAGAAGAAAAACCTTATTAATTTTTGACAAAAAATGTAGTTTGAATATACGAAAATGAGACTTAGTAAAACTTTCATTAAAAAATACTTAAATAACGTTACACTTTCATGACTTTTTTCAAATTATGATGACAAAATTTAGTCGGCAAAGTGGTATCTTGTTGACTTTGTAAAGTATAGGATGATTTTTTTTCACCGGTGGGAGTATATATCTTCCTTTTATCTTGAACTTCAGCACTAGCTATTACGTGTTTAAAGTGTTTGAAAAATCAGTTTTGCTCAAGAATTATTATTTACCTCAACTACTCCTACATGAAGCTTCACAAAAACATGAACGAAATTTATGCATGGATGCATCGTATCCTGCTTGGGTAAATATCAAGGACAAGTTTCGTATAAAAATGGATTCCAAGGTTAATAAAATGATGACCGATGCTTAGACTAGTTTCCTAACTAGCTAGCCTATATATGGTTCTATGCACTTGAGCATGAATTGACCAGTTAATCTACTTTATTGTTATTAGCTTTAGTGATGAGTTCTATGAGATCTGGACTCAGATCATGGGGTGCTGATGCATGAGATGACTTTTTTGTTTCCATCCCACAGCGCCAATTCATTCTTCTCTCGTGCACATCAAGAACATTCCTTTCGCTCCAATCATAGCGGTTAGGTTTGCAAGTGATAGGCAAACTTAAAACACCACTCCTATATATCTATCTAGCAACAACAATAATCATGACAAATTTGTCAACACTGGAATTAAATATGAATTGCAGCCAGGCCCTCTCCTAAAGTGATAGATAGACTTCCATGCCTCCTAGGACTTCACTTCAATTATAGTTTAATTAGTTAGTGCATATTCCTCCTTTAATTGGATTATCATAAGCTTCCTCACTCTTGCTAAAAAGCTTGGCATTTAGCTTGAGACCAGATGTGGTTGGTCGTGGTGGCTCCCCACACCACCCGGCCTCAACCTTAGCCCCTTAGGCAGCAATTGTGTGACGTCTCTTTCCACTAGCTTGAGCTTGCTTTTCAGCATCACTTTGCAAGTCCAACTTTTATATTTCCTCCTCCCCTCTCACCGTCTCCTCTCCTCTCCTCTCCTCGCGTTGGTCTCACTTTCCGCCCATCGTTAACCACCGTCTCACGCCAATTAATTATTTCCCTCAATTATTTTCTCAAGTGCTAATCTACAATAATACTCGCCTGTCGCTATGAGCCCGCGCCTTTGTAACATGCTCGCGAGCTTTAGGATCAAGTTTCAATTTTTGCTTCCTCATCTGACGATTCAATATTCATCGTACGAAAGGTTGTGTTAAGATTTTCTTTGGAATGCACTAGAGTGGGACAAAGACTCTATGTCCAAGTGAACCTTTCCATGAAAAATGGGCTGGTTGCAACTCTACCTATCATCATTGCAGGCTCCACGTACTCCTCCGTCCAAAAAATATAAGATATATTTTTTAGATGGTCTTCTCTCTCTATGTGTATATATGTGTGTGTGGAGTATTTCATATTCCAATGCAAATAAGCGTGTTGTTCTCACCATACACTAATAAATATCCAGCTTTACTTTGTATTTGTATTACCTACCTGGATGCATCGACTATAGTACTTACCGATAATAGTTAGCGATATTCTAGTCATTTTTAATGTCTCCATGGTCTATGTGCAAAACAAAACACACTACATTTTTGGATGGAGGGAGTATAATTTATCAGTCAGTGTCAAGAGATTTCGTAACAAAATTATATATGTTAATGCAGATGCATGTATATTAACAATAATTGACATCGAAATTAAGCCTCTAGGTACAAGGAGAATGAGAAATGTACAAACACCTTTAATTAGGTATACCAGAGACATCCCACAACCAAAAGGAATGTTGTGAGAAGGATAGCAATCTCGCTCTACCATTTGCTTTGGTTTAAACAAATGTAGAGGTCCTTTTTGGCACAGCCTTTTTCCCCCTTGTTTTAATGTCCTCCTTAATTATATAACAAGCCCTCGCTCATACCCAACATAATCCTACTTTGGTGGTATAAAAACAAAGAACGGCAGTATAATATTGTGCCATGTCAGCCCATTAATATGGCGCTTTTCCTAAACGATAATGCAGCGTGCATGCATCGCATTCCAAGCTTGCAACTATGTACGGCACGCCATTAATTGTGTGATCGATTAAAAGCTAAACCTTTTCTTAGTCTCTTTCATGTCTCACTAATTGAGGGGTCAATTCGACGTGTCAAAACTTAACCGTCATTAGCACGATCTTCTAGCTGTAGTAGTTGACTTGTCAATGTTACTTATCAGCATGTCAAGCGAGCTAGCTAAGTAATTAACCAAGTCAACCCCCACTAAGAAGCCAAATATATCTAGCTAGCTAGGATTAGATGAGTTATGTGTTGATAAGATTAACAACGCATATGTTAGAGTGCACTAACTAGCTAGTAAACTATATGATAAACAAAACAATTGGCTGCAAACCACAAGGAACCTATGCAACTATGTAGCTATGCTCAGATGAAATCAAGTATGAAACACAAGGTCTCTAGCTAGCCAGTTAGGCAGGGTTAGGTCGATGTGTTTAGTTATGAGAAATTTGCATTGTAGGTCTCTGAACTTGCGAGGTTGTGCCATTTAGCTTCTTAAATTTGCATTTTACTTTCTCAGCCCTTTGAACTTGTGAGTTTGTGCCACTGAGCTCTATGAACTTGTATTTTACTTTCTCAGCCCCTTGAACTTGTGAGGTTGTGCCACTTAGCTCCCTGAACTTGCATTGAAGCAAAGTTTGTCGGATGCAATGCCGGCGATTTCGTCCCCTCTGAGTTTGGTGTACTCATCACCGCCCTGTTCCGTCCGTGTTTATTGTCCTCATCACCTCACGCCGACAAAAACGGATTCTTTGGGCATGGGAACACACCGTGCTTATGTCTTCGCCGGAACTCCACCATCACAGCTTGCCACCGCCCTCGCCCTTGTCTCCTTTGAGTCGGCCATGAGAGAGAGAGAGAGAGAGAGAGAGAGAAGTACATTCCCAGTGCCAGAGTAGGGGAACGATAGTTCTCTCTTTCTCATGGAGATTCGTCAGCTCAGCCTTTTCTATTAGCAAGTGGCCAAATGAACTTCGTGCAGGGTGAGTAGCTTCTGTTCTGGCACTGGGAATGTATTTCTCTCTCTCTCTCTCTCTGCCTCTCTCTCTGCCTCAGCTGACTTAGAGGAGGCAAGGGCGAGGGCGGCAGCAAACTACGATGGTAAAGCTCCGGCGAAGACGTGAGCACGGTGCGTTCCCGTGCTCGAAAAATCTGTTTTTGTCGACATGAGGTGACGGGGATGATGAACATGGTCAAAACGAGGCGGCGATGAGTCCACTAGACTCAGAGGGGATGAAGTCGCCCGACGATACGCATTTAATTTCGCTCAACGCAAGTTCAGAGAGCTAAGTGGCACAATCTCGCAAGTTTAGGGCTTGATAAAGTAAAATTTAAGTTTAGGGAGCTAAGTGGCACAACCTCGCAAGTTCAGGGGGCTGAGAAAGTATAATACAAGTTCAACAAGCTAAGTGGCACAACTTCACAAGTTCAAGGACCTCTAACGCAATTTTCTCTTTAGTTATTAAGTAACTAGCTAGGTGGGTTGTCCTTATCATGCATGTGTGCATCTCAAATGAGATCAAAGGGCCTTCTATAACTTATCATTTGTTAATTTACACACACACACACACACACACACACACTTTTTTGCTTTTTACTTCATGATAGTTTATCTTCTATATAATTTTGTACGAACACATGTGAGGCTATGTACACTACTGCAAAAAGGCTAATACTAGACGCCTCAACACAGATGGTTGACCAAAACCATCTGTATTAAATACAATCACAGACATATTTGGTTTTGCAACCATCTATGTTAATGGCTGCACTAAAAACCGTCTGTGAAGATGTAATATCACAGACAGTTCGTGTTAAAAACCGTCTATGAAGTATCATAGACGGTTCTAAACAAGAACCGTCTGTGATACTACTAAATATCACAAACGATTCTTGTCCGTAATCGCTCAGGATACTCCACGACGGTTTTCAACACGAACCATCTGTGCCTTCTCGTCTTCATCACAGACGGTTTGTATTAAAAACCGTCTGTGATAAGTATTTCTGGTTTTACCATAGCTTGAAATCACTAACACTCTGATTTTACCATAGGTTGAAATCACTAACTCTCTGATTTTACCATGGCTTGAAATCACAATTCTCTACCGCGCCCCTGTCGTGGTAGCCAATCCTCTGCCGCGCCCCTACCATGGCACCCAATCCTTTGTCATGCAGTAGGGTTTGGCGAGATGACGGCTTTGCGGCGAGCCCGGCAAGGGTGCGGCAGAAGATGGGGGTGCCACAGTAGGGGTGCGGCATAGGATTGGATTCCCAAACCCTACCACGGCACCCAATCCTCTACCGCGATAGGGTTTGGTAAGGCAACGTCTTACCTCGGCAGGGCTTAGCAGGGGTGCGACATAGGATGGGGTGCCACGGTAGAGGATGGGGTGCCACGACAGGGGGGCGGCAGAGGATTGGAGAGTAAGAAAAATTCCAAGCCATGGTAAAATCAGAGAGTAAGAAAAATTTCAAGCCATGGTAAAATCAAAGAGTAAGGAAAATTCCAAGTCACAGACGGTTTTCAATAGAAACCATCTGTGATAAGATACATATCACAGACGGTTTTTAATACAAACCATCTGTGATAAGATACTTATCACAAACGGTACATATTAAGAATTGTCTATGATATGTCCACTACTACAGAAATGCTAATACTGGACGCCTGATCACAAACGGTTCATCGAAACCGTTTGTATTAAACACAATCTCAGACGGTTTTTGTTTATCGACCGTTTGTGTTATTCTCCGTGCTAAAAACCGTCAGGAAAGGTCATATCACAGGCAGTTCATGTTTAAAATCGTCGTGAAGTATCACGACGGTTCTAACCAAAACCGATCGTGATATTACCCAATATCACAGATGGTTTTT
Organism: Phyllostachys edulis; assembly: GCA_036346405.1. Taxonomy (NCBI): domain Eukaryota; kingdom Viridiplantae; phylum Streptophyta; class Magnoliopsida; order Poales; family Poaceae; genus Phyllostachys; species Phyllostachys edulis. The sequence goes on from JAYEVD010000556.1 coordinate 53,627, forward strand.
GTCGTAACCGCTCGTGATACTTCACGACGGTTTTAAATATGAACCGTCTGTGATATTACTACCTATCACAAACGGTTTTTGTTGAAAACCGTCCATGATAATTAACTCATCACAAACGGTGTAGTGTACATATATAGCTCCCCAACAAAGTCTTCTTGATCTCCATCTTTGGCGCTACGGTAATCAAGGAGATCTCCAAGCCCATGAGTCCATCGCCACTGTGCCCGGTTTGAGTATCGCCTAATCACCTCATCGAGCCCGCGTGTGGTCCATTTCACTATTGTCGCCGAGGAGCTTGCCGCCTCTATTCATCGATCAACGACCAGCCGCCTTGGACCTTCCCTGACTTCATTGACACCTTCCTCGTAATCGAGGTGAGCTACTGGAGCATAAACATCCTTTAATTTGAGTAGTTTCAGGCATTTACACCGAAATCACTAGTGAAGCCCATAGCGTCGCCACGGGACATCACCGTTGGTTCGCCTCAAGCGACCTTAGGGCCCCGAGCCACGACTATTAGCAATGCGATGTCACCCTAAGCCCAATTTGAGCTTCAAATCCTACTATTTTAATCATTTAGTTAATAAACTAACGAGTCTATGACATGTGAAACTGCCATAGATTTTATAAATAAAATCATGGAATAAAAAATGAGTCACTGACAAGTAGGGCCTACATGTAAGTTAATAAAATCAGAAAAAATGAAAAAATCCACCTTTAGTTCAGAGAAAAATACGCTTTCTCTGTTGGAAAGCGTAATTAAGCCTCAGAAAATAGGCTTTCGAAGTCACACTTTTATTTATTTCCTGGGTTTTCAATACGAACCGTGTGTTGGACCGGTGGATGTCTGCCGAGAACCGTGTGAGTGAAGAGTACATTAATGGCATGTGTGCTTTTACAAGAGGCTGCCGAAGGATATATTGAATAAGGGGTGGAATATATGTCTCGTCTATGCATTGGCTGCGAGAATCAAGATGTTTAAGAACCGAGCGAGATCGGCTAACACTTGATTTGAAGGGGTTTCAAAAAGGGTTATACATGTTGGACCAGCCACGATGAAGAGCATATTATACAGAAGTCAACGATATGTCACGGATGATGTCGATTGTGGTTCCTATTCAGATATGCCGCCGGATGAAGTGAACGATGACAATCTTGATCGGATGCTTGATGCGTATGGAACCGTGATGAGAGAGTATGTTCAATTCGGGGCTTGATGGAGGACTCGGAGAAACCTTTGTTCTGGCCGCAAGCGAAATACACAAGGTTGTCATCCGTGCTTGAACCGCTGAAATTGAAGGCAAGCAACGGTTGGTCCGACAAGAGTTTCACGGGTCATAGGTCTCTTAGCTTAACATGCTTCCAGAGGGAAACGAGTTGCCCAAAACCACCTACAAAGCCAAGAAGGTTCTTTGTCTATTGGGAATGGAAGTAGAAAGAATACATGCATGTCGAACGATCGTATCCTCTACCGTAACGAGTATACAGACATGCATGTATGTCCGTGTGCAACGATCCCGATACAAGCGTAAGAATCAATTAGATGACGACGAGGGAATTGAGGTGAAGAAAGGACCTCCTGCTAAGGTGGCATGGCATCTTCCTGTAATTCCCCGTTTGAAGCGGTTTTTTACGAACCCAAAGAATGTAAAGCTCACGATTCGCACTTAAAGGAGCGTAAGAATGACGGAAAGCTAAGACACCCTGCTGATTCCGCCCAGTAGAGAAACATCGATAGGAGGTTTGCAGACTTCGGTGCGGAACCAAGGAATATAAGGTTTGGATTGAGTACAGATGGAATGAATCCTTTCGGTAACATGAGCAATGACATAGCACTTGGCCCGTGACGCTCTATATCTACAACCTTTCTCCTTTGTTGTGTATGAAGCGGAAGTCACTACTAGGGAAAACCTCATCATAGACGGTTCGGAATCGTCATCACGCACAGTTTCAACCATCTCAATTTGTTCGTCTGTGATGATATGAGGTCATCACGACGGTTTCGAACCGCTCGGAAAACGTCGCTGTGAAAACTCATCACGCAGCGGTTCGAATAAGAACCGCTCGTGATGACGTTACGATGGTTCTTGTTCGTAACCGCTCGTGATGAGTTTTCCTGCAGCGGTTCTTGTTTAATACCGTCTGTGATAGCCTTTTCTGTTGTAAAAAAAAACCGAAGACGGCTGCTAAAACTTCGGAGGCTGTTTTGAGGCCCTAAACGACTTTTTTGGGGGGTTTTCACTTTGTCTAGAGTCTCCCGAGCCTCGCAAATGAATCGATATGGACGAGCCAAAGAACGTCATAATCCGAAGTTCAGATGCAAAAGTTATGGCCGTTTTACCGGACAGTGCGTGATCTACCATCTATATTTTTGCCCAAACCAAATAACTCAACATGAACTACACATGCACAGAGAGCCTCCAACAATAAAGCACAGCATCACCCACATCACAGTAGCAACAACTCAATCCATTTATAGAGCACTAACACTAGCTCTCAATAATCCACATCATAGAGCAAAGGGGGGAGTAGAGAGAGTGAGGTCGTGGGAGGTCGGGGCGACGAAATGGATGAGGCCGAGGGCGACGAGGTCGTGGGAGGCCAGTGATGACAAGGCCAGGGCGACGGTTCGGAGGAGGCCGGTGACGATGAGGCTAGGGCGAGTTGGAGGAGGCCGCGGGCGACAAGCTCGGGGGAGGCCAGGGCGCAAGGTGTGAGGAGGAGAGACGACAGAGGAGGAGATAGAGGTATGAGGTGTGAGGAGGAGAGACGGCAGAGGCACAAGGTTATATAAAGCGAGTTTCGGTAGCCCGCCCATTATGTCCAAATTTTTGTTTCCCGCCCAACAATCAGAGACGGTTCTTGTTAAGAACCGTCTGTGATACGTAACTATCACAGACGGTTTGTAACTAGAACCATCTGTGTTAATTCACAAACGGTTGTTCTCAAGAACCGTCTGTGATAACGGTGATTATCACAGACGGTTTTTTAATAGAACTATCTGTGATAATTCACAGACGGTTCTAGTTACAAACCGTCTGTGATAACGGTGATAGGTGCGTATCACAAACGGTTCATAATAAGAACTGTCTGTGATAGGTTATGCCCGGTCCCGATAGACCCAACACAGACGATTCCTTTTGAACTGTCCGTGATGAGGCGTCTGCTATTGCATGTTTTGTAGTAGTGAGTATATTTTGCTGTCAATACTTATCCAAGGGCTGAAGCAACTTGGGAATGATATTGATGTGTACCTGGCACCATTGATGGAAGATCTAAAAATACTGTGGATTGAAGAGGTACATGTATGGGATGCGTACAAACGAGAGAACTTCACTTTACGTTCCTTGTTGTTCTGCACCATAAATGATTATCCTACCCTTGCTAATCTGTCGGGCCAGAGTAAAAAAGGGGCCAAAGCCTGTACTCACTGCTTAGATGATACCAACAGTGTGTGGCTGAATCACTTGTACAAAACCGTGTACATGTGTCATCATAGGTTCCTTCGGAGGGCTCACCCATACCGTAGGATGAAGAAACAATTCGACGGAGAGAAGAAGGACAGTTCAGCTCCAAGGCATTTAAGCGGAAAAGAGGTCTATGATATGGTTAAGGATTTAGATGTTGTGCTCGGAAAGGGATGTAAATCGAGGACCCGTAAGAAGAACATGTGGAAGAAGAGATCAATATTTTGGGACTTACCTTATTGGGAGTACCTAGAAGTTCGCCACAGCATCGACGTTATGCACGTAGAGAAGAATATATGTGATAGCTTGATTGGTATTTTACTGAACATTCGTGATAAAACAAAGGATGGTGTCAACGCACGGCTTAACTTGGTTGATATGGACATCAGACCTGAGTTAGCACCAAAAAAGACCGATAAAGGATGTACGTACCTTCCCCCTGCTTGTTACACTCTGTCCAAGGCCGAGAGAACTAAACTGTGCCGGTGCTTGCATGGTGTGAAAGTTCCGTCCGGTTACTCCGCCAACATGAAGAAACTTGTTTCGATGGAAGATTTGAAGTTAATTGGCATGAAGTCTCATGATTGTCATGTGCTCATGACACAAATGCTCCCTGTTGCAATTAGAAGTATTTTGCTGATCAAGATCCGAGAGACAATGATGAGGCTGTGTTATTTCTTTAACACAATTGCTCAGAAGGTCATCGATCCCGAAAGACTAGATGCTCTGCGGGACGAGGTGGTGACGACTCTATGTGATCTTGAAATGTATTTCCCTCCGCCGTTTTTCGATATCATGGTCCATCTCATTGTTCACATTGTGAGGGAGATAAATATGTGCACGCCCGTGTTCCTACGTAGCATGTACCCGTTCGAGAGGTTCATGGGAATTATCAAGTCATATGTACGGAATCGATCTCGTAGGAGGGCAAGATCGCCGAAGGTTATGTAACCAAGAGGTCATTGAGTTCTGCGTCGATTACATGGCTCAGGTCGAACCTATAGGTGTGCCTCAATCTCGCCACGAGTGGAGGCTCGAGGGTATCGGGACCATCAGAAGGAAAGCAATCACTCCAGATATGGATGCGTATGCTCAAGCCCACTTCACGGTCTTGCAACACATGACTGAAGTGTCCCTGTATATCGACTAGCACAAGGACGTGCTTGGGCAACAGAATCCGGAGCATTCGAATGTTTGGATCACAAGACAACACAATGACGGTTCAACCAATGGTTGAAGGAGTGACTCGCTAGGAGCTCGAAGCGATATGCTGACATGGTTGGCAAAAGGGCCAACAATTACAGTTGTGACATGGCGAGGATACAACATAAATGGGTACACATTCTATACGCAGGCTTAGGATATAAAGAGCACTAACCAGAACAGCGGTGTCCGTGATAGATGCATTCAAGACCGATGGGTGAGGAGCTCCTACTATGGGCAAATAGAGGAGATATGGGAGCTCGACTACGTGCTTTTCAAGATCCCCCTATTTGGTGCCGTTGGGTCCATCTCCCACCGGTGAAGGTCGATAAGTACGGCGTCACTACCGTGGACCTCAAATGTGTTGGATACAAAGACGAACCATTCGTACTAGCTAACCAAGTTATTCAAGTCCTCTATGTAACCGACCCGGCAAATAAGAAGCGCCGCGTAGTTCTTCATGGAAAAAGGAGGATTGTCGGAGTTGAGAATGTAGTGGACGAGGAAGAATACAATCAATTTGACGAGTTGCCTCCTTTCGAAACAAAGATAAGAGTCGAGGAAGAAGAACGTGTGAAACTAGCTACATACACGCCGATCATCATGAAGGGCTAATTTTAAAGATTAATTGAACAATGTGTGTATATGTACGTTCGATGAATGGTTAATTTTAGTTAATTGATTTGTACTGCGTGAAATGGATGTGATTGTTTCGAAATGAATGTGAATTGGATGTATATACATGTACTTGTTGTGTTTTACGCTTGTTTTAGAGGGCATGGCTAGCATTTCTGACGCTAGCCAATAAAACGTAACTATATTAACCAATACAAAATAATATCATAGGCAGTTTGTAGATCAAAATGTTCGTGATTATATATCACTGATGGTTCCTTGGTAAAAACCGCTCAGGATACAATATATCACTGCACGGTTGTTGGTCAAGCATGCCTCATGATACATCATATATCACAGACGGTTGTTTATTGGAACCGTCTATGATACATCACATATTATAGACGGTTCTACTTTAGAACCGTCTATGATGTCCATCCCTATTTATATTCGGAGTCTAGGGTTTGCCCGCCGGCCCCCACTGAAACGATTAAGTTTCTCAACTCCTCGCTCCCTCCTCCCCCGAGACCGGTCGTCGCCGCCATCCTCGATGCCGTCTCCTCCTCGAGCCCGGTGCGACTCCTCCCCCGAGCCCGTTGACACCGTCCTCGACGCCGCCTCCTCCTCTAGCCCGGCGCACCTCCTCCCCCAAGCCCGCCGCATCCTCCCCTCCCCCGAGCCCGGTGCGCCTCCCCTTCAACGCCGCCCTGCTGCTCCGGTATTGTTCCCTGCTCGTCCTTCTCCTCGATGTCCAAAGGTAACCAATGCCGAGTTGCCAATCCCGACACCCCTTTCCCTCACTCTTTCTATTAATAATCTGTCATGCTATTTTAGAAATTTGTATTTGTTCTAGTTAGTTATTCATATGGTATTTGTTTTGATACTGCTACTAGAATATATTGCAATGTGGTGTGGTGGGCTTGAGATGAATGCTCTCTGATGATAATAGTCTTGTACTGAAATTGTTTTGATAATCGGGTTTAAACTTGAGCTCTAATTGGAATGCTTACTCTACATCTGATAGTAATATCAAAATGTTAAATCTTAGCTTTATGGTAATTTCATTTGTTCACATGATGTTTGTGTTGAGCATATTATTCCTTTTAAATGACTTAGAGGATTTACATGTCTATGTCAATTATCCCAATTATTATTAATTGGTGTGTATACCTATACACATAGAGATCGAATCTTATGATAATATGTTCATGCGTGTCAGAACTTTTATTTCTTGTGAAGATGGCTTCCGCTCATTCTTCATCATCGCTGCCTTATGTGTCTGATGATGCACGATCCTCTGGAATATCCAACTGCGGTAGAAGAAGAGGAATATCGAAAAGGCCCGCGGGCCGATTTACCATCACGGATGTCGATCAGTCGGGGACCCCTATCAATCCTCGCCGAGCAGCGTCCGCATTCCGGAGAATGGTCGGAATAGTTACACGGCAACGGGTCAACGTCACCTACGATTCGTGGAAGGAGTTGACCAAACAAGAGAAAGATGTGCTGCTGACGGATATTCTCAAATCGTTCGCGATCCCAGAACAACACCGGGACTCTGTGCGATGACACGTGTTGCTACAGGCGTGCAAAGTGTGGAAGAACTTCAAGAGCACACTTGTCAAGAACAACGTGGAGAAGGATCTGACACCCTTCCACAAGTATCTGTTCTTGGAAGAGTCCTGGGCCGAGTTTGTGGCGAAGAAAACGACAAATAAATTTAGGAGTGAAAGTATGACGCACACGGCCCTCCAAGCAAAAAACAAGCACCCCCACAGACTTGGCACCATTGGGTATGCAGGTAAAATCCCGATATGGAGGGATCAGGACCAGCAGGCAAACTGTTCGAATGTCTCCCCGCCATTTCCCGAGATCACTAATGTGCGCGCCCGACAGTGGTTATTTGGGAGGTTACGTACCCTGCCTATGGGGGAAGTATCCTTTCCAAACCCCATAGACCAGGAAGTGTCCCAGCGCTTGGTAAGATATCGAACTATCTAGTTTGTAATTACTCCATAACTTCATAGGAAGTGAAATGACATGTCGGGCTATTGCAGGTAACGCTGAGTGCACAATCTTCCCAAGGCTCATTCCAGGCAGATAGGGAGAGAGATATATTCTCTGCGGCCCTAGGAAACAATGAGCATTCGGGTCGCACGAGAGGTGCTGGTGTTTATGTTACATGGGCAGAATGGTTCCAAATGGACTCCGGATCGTACCGGAGTAGGAAGAGAGCCAAAGCCGACCGCGATGCAATGCTACGAGAGGAGATTCATGAATCCCTCAAAGATGAGATCACTGAATCCCTCAGAGATGAGATCGATGATCGCGTCAGAGTTGCGACGCAACGGTTTGAGGAAAGGATTAGAGAATTGCAACTCTCAAATCAGTTGCAAGCCCCTGCCCCTACTGTGCTAGCCAGCCCCCTCCAAACTTCCAAGTAGCTGCTCGTCTAACCCTACCCCAATAGGCGACGACAGATTTCCTGTCGATGACATCCAAGTAATAATTATTATCTCTAGAATGCTCGATCCATTGATAGGTCTGTTGGAGTAGCTAATTTTGTATCGTTATGTAGGCGGCTATGAAGTGCAAGCTCCAAGTGAGATATGCCTCTGTTGCCCTAGATGCTGCTTGGGGCTGTGTATCCATCCGGTGTCGGGGCTTTAGTGCACGGTGAAAATCTAGAGCCGGGTTTCACAAAAGTGAATGTGAACGGTGTTTGTACCAATTTCGGGGCCGTCCCACTACATATTCCCCCAAACGACAAGGTCATGACTCTAGAGCAAGCCGTTGGAACATTCATCTAGTGACCCAAGGAGGACATCTGCCTGGAGCTACCTGCTCCGATGTCAACTTCACGGGAATGTCTTGCAACGGTACCAAGTCCACGGGAGCTGACTGCACCGAAGCTACTTGTACTGATGCGGCAAGGGCCCGGTGCATTAAATGCATCTACACCTCGTGCTCAGTCGACTCTTGTGAAGTCGACCTATACAAAGCAAGGCAAAGAAGGGCAAATCAAGGCCGACTCGCTCGATATCCCTTTCTTGTCGCTATTCGAAATTGCGTGCTAGGTGAGCCATTGGTCGAGAGGTTAGACAGCCGTACCCTAGGACCGGCTTGCACGACATTGCATGCATGGTACATGGAACAGGCCAACAAGCCGGCTGAACAACGACGCTCGGGTGTCACCGTCAAGTTCAAGGATGATCATTTTAACCACATGCTTCAAGGCGTGTCTTTACAAATGACCTTCGAGGACTTATTCTGTCTCTTCAACCTCAACGAGCTCGATGTCTCACTCATACGATGCTGGACACTGTAAGTGTGTACAATCACAGTCAATGTTCATGTAATACCGACAAAAGTTATATATAACTCCTTGCTTTTGTATATAGATACATGATGTCTGAAGCCGAAAGAAGGAATTCACCGATAGGTTTCCTCGACCCACACGTGGTCTCCGAGCAAACCATCAAGGCGAATGCAATATTCGTCGAGGATTACGTTATAGAGTTTTTCCTGGCTCGCCGCAATAAGGAATACATACTTTTGCCCTACAACCAGGAGTAAGTGTTGCACTACTGGCTATACTTGTTGATTTGTACTTTATAAGCAACACGAACTTAGGTTTAATGACCATGCTGACATACCTATGTAGCTTCCACTGGATTCTAATTGTAATTATACCAAAACGAAAATGAGTAATATACCTAGATTCCCTAAAGAGGACCACTCACAACTTCATAGTTATCCGGAATTTAATCAACAGGTAAACACATTTCCTCCATAGAAACTCTATTGTACTCTTTCCTTCCTTTGCAATAGCTAAGGCTAACTTCTTGGAGTCACGTAGGGTGTTCGACGTGTTATATGCTAGAGGAGGGAATTGCAGGTGAAGGTCGCTGCAACACGATCTAACTTTCCCGGTACTCACTAGCTAGCACACATTAATCCTATATAACACTTCGTAGTAATGCCTCTCGAACTAAACAATTTTATTTTTACAGTGCCACCAGCAGCCGTCGGGCCGTAACGTCTGTGGATACTATGTTTGCCACAACATGGAACTACTCATCGGTTCCGTGATCACCAATGATCCTCAGGTTTGTCAATCTTGCAACAATTATTTCATGTATACTTACCAATTTATATAAGCACGAATTTAATCTTCCTATCGACAGGTTATGACCATCACTGAAACTACGTTGGAACGGAGCGAGCTCATAAAAAGTTCGATCACACCTTGCGCCATTCCTGAACAGTCAGGTCATAAATCCAGATAGGAGTTTCCACAGTGTAGAGTGAACTTGATTGGGATAGATTGAACTTAATGGTACATGTGTGTAAATTAATGTACATTAATGGTTAATTTTAGTTAATTGATTTGTGAATTGGATGTGCTTGTTTTTGAAATGAATGCAAATTTGATGTGCTTCTGAAATGAATGCGAATTGGATGTGCTTGTTTCAGAGGGCATGGCTAGCATTTCCTGAGGCTAGCCAATAAACAGAAATAGATTTAGCAATGCAAAAGAATATCACAAACGGTTTGTAGATGAAACCATTCGTGATAGTCGACTATCACGACGGTTTTATCTACAAACCGCTTGTAATAGTCGACTATCATGCACTATCACTGACGTTTCATCTACAAACCGCTCTGTAATAATCGACTATCATCACGCATTTATTTTGAGTTAATAACCGTCTGTGATATTATGTATTACAAATGGTTCGAAAACCGTTTGTGATGACCTCATGTCATTACTAACCCATAAACTCAGACGGCTCACGAAACCGTCTATGATGACGTTTTTGAACCGTCTGTGAAGGCCTTTTCTGTAGTAGTGGTCGTCACAGACGGTTTTGTATTAAACCATCTATGATTCACAGCGCGGGAGTTTGAAATTTTTTGAACACGTGCGCGGGAGGCAAAATGTTTTGGGCTATCCTTATATATTATAGCCACCCTAGCCTTGTCTTCCATCAGTCTCTCCCTCTTCCCTCCCCACACCGAGCTCCGGCGGCCACCCTCGATTCCCTATCGCGGTTCGGCTAGGAGACACAGCTGACGACGACGAGGAGGAGGGATGCGGAGGAGTTCCTTGTTTGCCGCAGGAGGTAGACTGCTAGAAGGTACGTGTATATCCCCAAAACATACACAATTTGTTGGCTGTTTGTTGTAAAGAAAATTATCTTAATTTTGTGTTACATAAGGTCGGAGCGCCGTCGAAAGTTTTCAGTCGTCTCTCCTTGCCGACGAGCTTGAGTCGAACTCGATGACATGCAATAATATCTTGTGATATGCTGGTGAGGTACCGAGAGGAGTTCACAAGACTAATCCAAGAAGCCGATGAGTTCTTCAGGAGCTTGGAAGCATAGATGGTTTCTAGCTAGTTTAACTTTGTAACTTTATTCTTTTTTTCCTATTCGGAGGGGACGTTGTGAAACATTTTGGTTTCCCTTTCCTATAATGTGTTTGCCATCAGAATTTTAATTGGATTTTAGTTGTCTTGCTAGAGGTTGCATATGGTAACTACTGTCAAGCAATTGATTGGTTTGGCTCAAAATCCGATTTTTTTTGCAATAGAAAAAAGCGTGATGAGATTAGTTGAACAAGAACCGCTCGTGATAAGTAATTATCACGAGCGGTTCTTGCTAGCTTTTTTCACGCACGCTTAAAAACCGCTTGTGATGACCTTATGTCATCATTGACCTATAAAGTCAGACGGCTCACGACACCGTCTATGATGACGTTTTTGAACCGTCTATAAAGACCTTTTCTATAGTAGTGTTACGTGCTGGCTATCATTAGGGATGGAAAATGGTAAAGGATAATCCGTTTTATCCGATATTCGTATCCGAGAAAACGCAAATGTGGTAAGTAAAATCCGCATTCGAATAGTATTCATATCCGTATTCGGTGTTATCCGTATCCGTATTAGGTGTTATTCGCATCCGGAAAAAAATGGATAGTATTGTATCCGAGAAAAAAGCCGGATGATATCCGAAAAAACAAATACTATTCGGGAAAAATGAATACAAATACTATCCGTTTTTTCCCAGATACGAATACAAATACTATTTTTTCTACCGAGATTTGTCGCAAAAGTTGTAGGATATTCGCATTCGACCGAATTGAGTACATATTCGATTCGAATTCGTTTTTGTTACGACATTCGATTCAGATTCAGATAGAGAATATTCAATTCAGATTCGTATTCATTTTAAAAATAGGGATTCAGATTCAGATTAGGGACTATTCGATTCGTATTCGATCCGTTTCCACCCCTAGCTATCATATATCAAGAGATGGAATTAGTACCCTCTATAATTGCCTCTCCTTGTTCTGAAGGAAACAATGGTTATGGCATCAATCACTTCTAGGGGAGAATTACATTATATTCCTTTCTTAAATTATATCTTTCACATCAACTACATTTATAAAAAGAAAATTGCAAGAATTTCCTTTTTCCCTCTTCTATTACATAATACATATATACCTCTTGGTTTCAATTGTTCAATGATAATTATCAATTTGACTACTTTTGTTAGTTTGAAGTTAATAGTCCTATTTGAATTATTTAATTATTTCCATGTATTCATCTTCTTGTTTCCCAAACATCGTTAAAATTAAAAAGGAGGAAATAACATCATCACGCAGAAATTAACATGTTTAGATTAATTAGAAATTTTACGCTACAAATAGTGTGTGATTTAAAACTTTAAGTAACAAAAAAGTAGGATTAAGCAGAAATTAAAAATATGAAACTGGTGTATGTGTAATTTCCTCGCTAAAAAGTTGAAGTTTCCTCACTAATTGTTTGTTCCATATTAACCGGATTAATGTACGCATGTATGCAGGTGATCGAGGATCGCTATTCCCACACGACTCGTTCTTTAATCATTTCGACCAAATGGACCAAAATGAAGAGAAGAGACCATTACCTTATGGGAGAGTGAACTTTAATTATTTTATCTCTTATTAATTTATATAAAATTTTTATTAGGACTTGCACAAAAGAGACATGTGTTTTTAACTTTGGTATCGACCCATTGCACATTGACATTGCTAGAGCAATTTCTACTTTTGGTACAACCAATTGACATAAATCATCCATCTTCTCTATTGGAAACATCTTTTCAAAGAAGAAATATTTAAACAACAAACTTGATTAGTGTTCCTCTTTTTGGCACGATTAACAATTTGCAAGAAAGTTGGGAACCACTGCTTGTTGCGGTGGTAGAGTTGTGGCACGACTCACTAAGGTTCAAATCCTAATATCCACCTATTATACACATGTGAGTGCATTTTAGTTGGAATTTTGTGAGGTTGCATGTGTGTGCGTCTTCTTTGTAATTACAAAAAGAAAAAACAATTTGCAAGAAAGTTGGTAGAGGGAAGAGTATATGGTTTTTTTTGGGGGGTAAGATTCATGGATGACAATGAGCCTCTTGGTGCGAGTGAGGTGCATAACCTTCCTTCGGTGTTTGGTAAAAAGAAAAACTCCCTTTTTTTAAGCCTGTCTAAAAGGCCCAAAAGAAGAAATGAGGACATAATTGCTACTTTTTGTTATGGCAGTTTTTTTAAAGAAAGTACTCACTTTCTTCCTAAAAACCCCAATACGATGAAGGAAGATCTCGCTTCGACAATGCAAGAACCCTCTGCCCTACCTCATCGGCAAGAATCAAATATATTCTCAAGGAGAAAGTAATCTCCTTAGGACCCTAGAGACTGACCAACCTCATATGACAATACACTGTTGATGTCCCTCCTCTCATCTCCTCAGTAACAAACCCAACTCAACCCTTGTCAGTCTAAACTGGTTATTTTCAATAACCGATTTTTTTATTTGTTGTTAAACTCGCATGCATAGTCGTAATAATTCATATTTTTAAAATTTTTGTTATTCTTGTGCATGCCATCCTTGTGCACTAGTAATATCAATCCACTCTATTTTTTTTATTTCAGTTTTATTAGGTGTCATGTTGTCGGGACCAAAAAATGCACTTCTGCACCATCTGTGTATAATGCACTAATCCAAAATTACAATAGTACACACAGTGTCAACATAGATGAATATCATTTCACATAAGACGAATATAAGAATAAACGACTAATTTGATTAAATAAATAGCAGTTATGACCTTATGGTCGAGTTTACAATATTAAGCCATGCAAGGCTGACACTAAATAAAGAAACAACAACAGAACGAAAGCAACTCCAGCGGATACCCATCGACTTGCCACAGGCAACCGACTGGGATCAAGACCTAGCGATCACCATCCTCGTGAAGCTCCTCCTCGAAAGCAGGCAACGATTCCTCCACTTCAGCTGAATGATTGCAGTAAGAATGAGAACTCCGAGTACTTAACAAGTTGTACCACAGAATGCAATTATAGATGATGGCTTATTCCAAATGAAATGACTTATGTGGTTATTTTGCAAAAATACAACATTTGCAATTGAATACAAGTAATAGATTGAAAGCATAACTTAAAACAAATAACGATAATAATTTTAACAAGTATTTTCATAAAGCTTCCATAACCTAATAATTTTCTTTCACACAGCTGTATAAGTGTCCCCACATAGCTGCCCCTTCCCAATTGTTTTTATGAAAATCCACCCATCATGTGAAATCCCTTTAGTATGTCTATGACCATGACACGGTTATTCAAATAGATTAATTAACACTCAGAGAGGTAGTTCACTTTACCCACACGATATAACTAGTATAGCTAGCACTAATCATAATAAAACCTTTCCGAAACTTCGTCTTAATGATTGACCCTCCCGATATGTTTTACCGTCGTACCAACCCTACCACAGCGCTTTGGTACAACGCAAACCGTTGGACCTAGAAGTGGCGAACTATCCATCGATGTGACTTTCAGAGTAGTCCACATCTCCACCCTGGCACACAGTCTATCCTACATGTCTGAGTAATCAATGCCAAGATTCCATAACTTACTAAGTAAGGCTTGTCCCATCAGGCATATGGTTGTACAGTTGTGGCTCAGTTCAATGGTGCAAAAAGTTAAGTCCTTAGTTGACCAAGGAGAGACTGCCAATTTCTAACTACATTACTAAGATTTTATATTTTTTCAGTCCATAGTTCCACCATATCGCACAGTTCCATCGACTTGCCTCAGTCTAAATCTTTTCCCACCCTGTTGGTTAAGTGCAACACGTGCCATCAACGAGTAACAGTATACTGCACACAGTTTTACACAAGTTCCATAATCACTTAGTTAAGTTTATATTTGTAACTCAAATGATATCAATGACTCGTTGCATGGCTTCGCAAACTATTCGTATCTAACCAACCCGCATTCGTGTTATGATAATACCAACTAGTAATTAACCAAACTAGGGTGACAAAAGATCATGGTAATACAATGAGCAAAGTGGATATAATCAAATTGGTGTATAACTAATCCCAAAATATTTAAATAAATACTTAAAGTAAAATGCAATAATTTAAATCAAGGTAATTTTGAAAAACTGGGTTTAATATGGTCAAAGGTACAACTTGCCTTGGAACAAGTCTTGATACTAGTCTTGAGCCTGATCAACTTGTCCTTCCTCAAAAGCTTCCAAAGTATCAACATCTACTCGCAAATGAAAGCAAATAACCAAATAAATACAAAACAGGAAGATAAATAAACTCCAAAAATTGAATAAAAATCTCAGGAAGGTAGAGCTTGAATTTAAAATTTTGAATGGGTTCAATCGGAGTTCATATGAGGAAGAACGGGCTTTTGGAAGATCTAAACCTAGGAAAAAGAGAAATGATTTACTATTTTGAACTTTCAGAATTTTCTTTCTAAAGGAAATTCTGAAATATTGTATCAGCATGATGTCAGCAACAAATTTCAGAATTAAAGAAAATCTGTAAAATTAGAAACAGAGGCTGACATGTGGGACTCGGGGTCTATGGACCAAGTCTATGGCTCCAGTCTATGAGTGTATGGCTCATTGGTCTACCGAACAGTGGATCTGACTGGTGGGGCCTACTTGGCAGTGGCTAAGTTCACGGTAGACTCAATTTACATGGGATTGGATCTGGATTTGGGTGCGAGAGTGGCTGACTCAGCGCTGACGTGCGTGCCACGTGATGCTAACTAGGACGACACGCAAGTGAAGTGGTGACGTGGACGACGGTGGTGGCGGTGGTGCTCGGGTCCTGAGGGTCATCGACGTTCTGGGCTACGACGGTGGACACGGAGGTGTGCAATGGGTTGCTAAGGTGATGACGAACTCACTAGTGTACTCAGGAAGGCGAGGGGTTGAAAGAGTTGGCCGGCGGCGTGGTCGAAGCGGTGACTAGGGTTTGGGTGTTGATGGAAATTGAGCTCCGGTGACGCTCCAGCAACGTGAAGGTGATGACAAGGTAGATCTCATCCTTGTGAACCCGATAAGTGGTGATGGTAAAGGTTGAGGTGATCGATGACGACGGAAGACGGCAACGGTTATGGGCGGCGGCTTTGCTTCTTCGGCGATTCCGCGGCTAGGGTTAGGTTTTGCTCGGTGACTGGCGCCTTTGGGATGCGAGGAAAGGGAAACCTCCCTTATATACGCAGGGGGGCCCGGAGAGTGATGAGGATATCGACCCTAAGGATACAACCAATACTTCGACCCATCGTGACCGCATCCTCTACTTCAACCACATCGCTCTCGATAGAACTTTGGCTACTACAATACCATATTACCCAATTAGACCGAGCAACGCCTACATACCATGGTGCTATGTCTACATGCCATGGTACTATGTCTACATGTCATGGTGCTACTCCACATGCCAAGCAAGAGTTCAAGCTAGATACGTTTTGGAATCCAGTTCGGCCTTTGGAGATAGCACCGACTTCAAACGTGCATAACTTTCACATACGGAGTCCGTTGAAGGTCCACAAGTACTTGATGGAAAGCTTATTTCATCCTCTTTCCAACGGATCTAGCTTCACTTCCAAATTCCTTCTGTGCACATCAGAATCACCAAAAGTAGATGTCATATCATCTGTTTGGGCCAATTTGGGCCTTGTAATCGTACTCAACTTGGCCCATATGCCGGCCGGCCACCTAGGGGGCGTGCACTGTTCACATGAACAGTAGTACCACCCCGCCTATGCTAGTTATGTGCAACTCCCCTTCCCCCTATTTAAGGAGGTCGCACCCCCTTTAGTTTCCTTAGATTTCGTTTATGTTTAGTTTGCCTTCGTTGCAACTTGTATCTTCTGCGTGTGTCGACTAGATCACCCAGTCAAGATCCTTATTCGGAATCCCAACTTAAATCAAATATTTATTTGCAGTTTGCGTGCTTCTTCGGTGTATGCAGGAATCGACCTTCGTGGTCAGGTCATCCGAGTGTTCATGCACGGTTGATAACGACTTGTCGAGCAGTTCAGCGATTGTGTGGTTTTGAGCCTTGCGAGTTCGTAGCCAGGATCGTGAGAGTTGAGTGACTGCTACCGAATTTATCTTCTCATCAAAAGATCGGGCCAAAACAGGACCTCTGTGGTTCATCAAGTGGTATCGAGCCACCGAATCGCCGCCGCCATCGCCACGGCCATCCCTTGTGTGCTGCCGCCATTGATTTTTGATGCCACGACAACCAAACCACCAAGCAGATTGGTTTCCACTTAGGTTTCAATCTCCAACCAATTCGGTTTGGCTGAACAGTTTGTTTCGTGTGCAAGAAAGGGACAAGCCCTAGTTGGTTTCAGGAAGGAAGAAAACAAAAGAGAAATTGATTTCGGGTCAAGTGAAATGGGAAAAAAACAGAATGAGAAAAAAAAAGAGAAGAAAAACAAAGGAGATAGGGTGAATCTGTTCCGAAAATTGAAATAGGCATCAAAATTTTGCCAAATCTAGTGAAAATTGGTGGAGCCCTTCTTCATATAGCCTTAGGCTCCCACAAAAAAATTGAGCACGTTTGGCCTACAGGATCAAAAGATATAGCAGTTTCAAGTTGAGGCCGAAACGAATTCGAGTCTGTTTCTGACACACCTTCAGTAAAACGGGCATAACATTTGTATACAGAGTCGGAATTCGACGTTTTTGGACTTTTTGGAAAGCTAACGACGGCGCGCATCCAAAATAAATGACCTGTCTATGCTAGTCACCATTAAAGACCCCCAAAATTGGCCATCTTCGGCCCCGAATTCGTGTAGCAAGTTTTTGGTTTCTGTTTTTGCCGATTCTTACAATCTTTCATTCGGAATTTGGGGTTCGCCTCAACTGGAAAGTTGTAGATCTCATCGAAAACTTTCAAACAAGCATATATAAGCCATATAAAACTTTGTTTTTTCATCATTTGAGACTAGCTGTTGTTTCTGCTCAATCTAGAGTGTTGTTTGCATTGCAATCGATATTGATGTCTTTTGTGTTCTACATCGTGCGAACAATCTTGTGCCATTCACAGAAGTTTGAGTTGGTGGCTAGTGTCTCTCCTAGCACTTGTGTGAGGTTTTCCATTACTTACATCAAGTCACATTTATCGTTGCAGGTGTGTACATGCACATCTCTCAGTGGGACTTTGATTAGCTAGCTTTGATTAGGCTAGGATCAGCAACGTTGACTAGTACATTGAACAATTTTTCAAGTTGCATTAACTGATTTGATTATTGCTGATCCTTGCTACCATATTGAAGCCTTCGAGCTCCACTTCCTACTAACTCAATAGGTACCGCTCCGCAATCGTTGGACTAATCGCAAGTGAGAGTATCACTTAACCAACCACCGGTTGTACCACTTCCTTGCTACATTGGTAAGAGCTTGTAAGAACTTGGTAAGGCCAGAGAGAGTGACTTGTGAAACTCCGAACCTAGTAGTTCATAGGGACATATACACTGTGATTTGTTCTTTGTTTTCTACTAACGATGGTAGGGTTACACGGATCTACACATGGTGGAAACAATAACGACCACTCTTTGGGGCATACTGTTGAGGGATCTTTCACACCTCGCACGAGAGAGCTCCTGTGGCACATTGAGCACTCGCTCAGTGAGAGTGTTCGTGATGCCTTGGACAAGATCAACGACAACCTCGCGGCACTCCACACACGCGTTGTACTCCTCGAATGTCAGCCACTTGCCGAAAACAGGACCCATGATCATGAGCCACGAGTGGAGGGCCCTCCTGCTCGTCGCACACCACCTGCTACCCGCTCTTGGGCAGATGAGGTGGAAGAAGCAGATGTGAACAATTACACTGCTGATACAGAGTCCGATGGTGGTTTCAATCCCATCAATGATCGTGATCACCGGCAACGACGCTTCAATCGACAAGGTATGAGAAGAGATCCACCACACGAGGTACGTGGACCGTAATGATTCACTTGGTAAAATTAAATTCACTATACCTTTTTTGCCGGTAAATATGATCACGATGCTTAGCTCACATGGGAGTTAGTCATAGACCAAAAATTTGCATGCCATGAATTTCCGACAATAAAAGGGTTAGGGCTGCTACTAGTGAGTTCACTGATTTTGCTTCTATTTGGTGGGTTGAATTGTGCTGTAATGAACGAAACATACCTAGAACTTGGGATGCTATGAAGAGAGCTATGCAAGCTAGATTTGTGCCTTCATATTATTCTCGTGATTTGCTTAATAAATTACAACACTTAAGACAAGGTAGTAGTTTCAGAGAGGATTATTATCAAGAATTGCAAATTGGTTTGTTGCGCTGTGGTTTAGAAGAAACTGAAGATGCTAAGATGGCTAGATTTTTGGAGGTTTAAACCATGAAATTAAGGATATTATAGGTTATAAAGAATATAATTCTATCACCCGCTTATTCCATCTTGCTTGCAAAGTCGAAAGAGAAGTGCAGAGTCGACAATCTCATTCTAGGGCAATATTGGAGGATCTTTTGCAAGTCGGCCAATGCAAAGAACAACACATGGCACCTTCCTCCACTTCTAGTCGTGATGCACCCTCCTCAAGCCGTGTGCCCCCTGCTACTCCTTCCACTCCTGACATGTCCCTGATGCAAGCAAATCAGCAAAGGTATAAGTCCCCACAAAAAGTGCTTCTTCCGTTGTTTCTACAGGGCGATTCATAGATGTACAATGTCACCGTTGCAAAGGATTTGGGCACTTGATGCGCGATTATCCAAGTCAGCGAGCTTTGCTTGTCAAGGACAATGGTGAGTACACTTCAGCTAGCGATATTGAGGAAGAACATGTTTTGGTTGCAACTAATAATGCAGGTGATGAAACTGAGGAAGAACAATTAGGCCATGAGACATCTGACAAGTACCAAAGCCTAGTTGCCCGGTGTGTGCTAAGTGCTCAAATGGAGTTTACTGAACAAAATCAATGTCACACTTTGTTTCAATCCAAGTTCGTCATCAAGGAACGTTCATGTAGAGTCATTATTGATGGCGGAAGTTGCAACAGCCTTGCTAGCATAGACATGGTCGAGAAGTTTGGCATGACCACAACTCAACACCCTCATCCTTACTACATTTAATGGCTAAATTCTTGTGGTATGTTGAAGGTGACTAAACTTGTGCGCGTACATTTTTCTATTGGATCATATCATGATTATATTGATTGCAATGTCATACCTATGCAAGTATGCTCGTTATTATTAGGTAGACCTTGGCAATATAATAGATATACTGAACATCATAGTAGATCTAATCATTATTCTTTCATTTATAAAGAAAAGAAAATCACTTTGCTTCTAATGTCTCCTACTGCCATATTAAAGGATGAATTAGAAACAACTAAGAGAACAAGTAAGGAGAAGACAAAAGTTGATCATAAGATTATAGCTCCAAGTAAAATTAAATTGAAAGCTCCTGTTATGTTAGCTACAAAATCTGATTGCATTGACATGGGAAAAAAATGAATTTGAATGTCATACTATGATTTGCAAAGAATTTCCGTGTCCGTTAGAAGAAATGCATGTTTCTTTGCCTCCTGTTGCTACTAACTTTTTGCAGGAGAGTGATGACTTGGAGAAAATGAATGAGTTGAGGACGACTCAAATTCAAGAAAGGGAGGATGATGAGGACATCGATCCTAAGGATGCAACCACTACTTCGACCTGTTGCACTGCATCCTCTACTTCAACCACATCGTCTCCGATAGAACTTTTGGCTACTGCAATGCCATATTACCCAATTGGTTCGAGCTACGTCTACATACCATGGTGCTACGTCTACATGCCATGGTACTATGTCTACATACCATGGTGCTACTCCACGTGCCAAGCAAGAGTTCAAGCTGGTTACGTTTTGGAATCCAGTTCGGCCTCCGGAGACAGCATTGAATTCAAACGTGCATAACTTTTACATACGGAGTCCGTTAGAGCTTCACGAGTACTTGATGGAAAGCTTATTTCATCCTCTTTCCAACGGATCTAGCCTCACTTCCAAATTCCTTATGTGCACGTCAGCATAGCCAAAAGAAAATATTGTATCACCTGTTTGGCCCAAATTGGGCCTTGTAATCGTACTCAACTTGGCCCATATGCCGGCCGGCCACCTAGGGGGCATGCACTGTTCACATGAACAGTATTACCACCCCGCCTATGCTAGTTATGTGCGGCTCCCCTTCCCACTATTTTAGGAGGCCGCACCCCTCTAGTTTCCTTGGATTTCGTTTTTGTTTAGTTTGCCTTCATTGCAACTTGTTTCTTCTGCGTGTGTCGACTAGACCACCCAGTCAAGATCCTTATTCAGAATCCCAACTTAAATCAAATATTTCAATCCTATTTGCAATTTCGGATTGCTATTTATTTTGTTCTTACATGCTTCTTTAGTGTATGCATGAATCGACCTTCGTGGTCAAGTCATCCGGGTATTCGTGTATGGTTGATAACGACTTGTTGAGCAGTTCAGTGATTGCGTGGTTTCGAGCCTTGCGAGTTCGTACCCTAGATCGTGAGAGTTGAGTGACTACTACCGAATTTATCTTCTCATCGAAATGTCGGGCCAGAACAGGACCTCCGTGGTTCATTAGAGAGTCCTGAGCACGACGCCAAGAAAGGCCCACGACAAAGAAGTCCAAGTTGTCCCTGACTCGGAGAAGATAAACAGTGATCAGGTGGGACCCACTCATCAGCGTTTGCGGCTCGGGCAGATTCGTGAAGCAAACTGCGCAGGTGATGCTGGTAGGTGGGCCATGCACGCCGACGTATGGAGAGAGAAGGCAAAGCCACACGAGATTGGGCCGAAAGCGGAATAGGGTTGGGTCAGATTTGGAATTCGACCATTGGTTTTCCGAGAATTTAAATAGCTTTTGCATTATAGAAATACCAAGAAATCCAAATGGCAAATTAAAAATAGCGAAAAGAACTTGAAAAATTCCAGAAAAATCTGGGAAATATTTCCAAGCACAAAGAACTCAAATGAAATAGTTTTGGAATTAATTGTTGTTCAGATTAATTATATTAAATTGTTTTAAAATTTGAAAGTCCATTTAAGCTTGATTAAATCAAATAAATTTTGGCGAATTTTCCTACAGGACTGAACTACTCAAAAGATTTTAAAACTTAGAAAATTGGGATGTTACACATGTCACTAAAGAGACTTAAAAGTTTTATCTTATATATGCAAATTCCTTGAGAAATTGTTGTTTACATATGGATGGTACTCTCTCTTGTCATTTAGATGGCATAAAGGAATAATTGCATATTCTCTAAAAAGGGAATAATTTCATATATGCTACTGTTAAACTAAAAATTATCAAATATAAAAGACATTCCAAAAAAATATTCCTACTATGCCGCTGTAAAAAAATAAAAGTACATATACACCACAATTCTAAAAAAAACAAGTAGGGATATGCTCTGTCCATCTAAAGGATTTTTATCATTTTCCGTTCATCATTACCACTGAATAACTTGGCTTGTTCCTTATATACCACTGATATCCCATTGACATGTGGGTCCAGAGTCTATTTGTCAGTCTTACAATGAGTGACATATAAAGAATCATGTAGTTTGTCAGTGACACGTAAGGAATTAATTCTTATTCTATTTATTGTGGCCTCCATGCTTCAATCAAAATCTGGACATAGAATGTTACTGTTTAAAATGGGAAAAAAGGAGTATTCGATTGTGACACTAAAAACTAATCCTTTTGGTTCATCATTTAATGGCAAGCATTGAAAAGGACAATACGAAGGAAGAGAAAGAAACAATTTTCTTGGCTTTCTTTCAGAACTCGGCTTCAATGGGAGAAAAGGATTTGCAAACTGCAGTGGCCTAGAGCTCCATACCATTGACAAACCAAGGTCCTTGATATGGAATCCGAGGGCCAGCGGCTAATCATGCAAGAAGCAGTAGCATTTGTGCGCTTTGGAATGTTTACGATGGCATCCATGCAAATCACCCAAAAATAAAAGCCATAAAACCAAACTTATCGATACCGACCCAGATATACTATTTCGCCACATAAATCGGTGCAGAATAGCCATGCGTTCCATACCAGTCTTGATACCGGTCAATACCAGCCATATCGGTTCGATACCAACTAATACCGGTCATGCCAGCTTCTATACCGGTCAATACAAGCAATACCAAATCATACCGAAGTAATTGATAATACCGCCTATTGTACTCGTTGAACTATAAGTTATATTTGATTCTACTACTATATATTTGAAATAATATTACAAGTAAAATTTAGTGTGCATATAATGAAACATATATGTACTTATAAATATATATTATTATATTAAACTCGAAATGGTACATCGGTATAGATCGGTACCGAATATCTCATTCCAATATCCAAATCGGTATGGCATTCGAACAGCATTAAGGAAGCCCCAAATGAACACGTGGTCAAAGTGAAAGATAGGCCCAGCGTCCCTTTCTCAAAGAGAGACAAATCCAAAATCAAAGAAGAGAAAAGGCAGACGATTGAAGGAATAATTGACTCCAAAGCAGCAAACGGTTGAATTAAGCAAGGCGACATTCTTTTTTCTTTGCCCTTTCTTGATTGTGAAGAAGGAAAAGAAAAGAAAAACTGCGATAAGAAACGACGTTGATGGAACCCTTTCTCGCCTAACCGACAACTCAATAAGGACCCTCTGTGAACTCCAAAAAACAAGGACCTCTAAACTTAGTCCATCTTGACCATGCTGCCGCTTGTTATTAGGTCTCTATATGGTAATAGAATTGTGATTCTAGTTTTTAAAATATACATACAAGTGATAGCTATTCTCGCTGCATGGGCCGTGTTGCATGCGCATGCCGCCCATGATCCGTCAGGCTACGCGAGCTATGCGTGCTTTTCCCATAGGATCGGTGGTAAACACACGCCGCAGCGGCGCGATCGGGCGTAAAAAGTCTCAGATTGTCTAATCTGGCAAGAACCCGATATCAAAGTGATTAGCGGTGAAATCAATAGTAAAAGAGGAATGTGTCACCCACATCGCCAGTAAAAAAACTTTTACTCCTGGAATCCATGGTAAAACCAAACCACTGATACGCCATAGATTGGACGGTGGTTGATGGTAAAGTTACTCTCGGAAAAAACACTAGCACGGTGGTGACAAACCAACAATAACTACCGGTAGGCACATGCATATCCCCGACCTATTTTTACTGCCGACTCACTCGCTGTTTACTATCCATTCGTCTGTTTACTGTATGCGATGTGGTTTACTGTTTATTCCGATATGTACTACTGCAAATGTCATGAATTGTTACTGCCCTTGTGTACATATGTAATTACTGCTCCCATAAAAAAGTGCTTTACTTGACTCATAAAAAAGGCGGGCGATCCCATGCAATCCCAGTAAACGTGCTCCCCACGTAACCGATCATAAAATCCGACCGCTCCCACCCCTCCATCTCACGCTCGCCGATCATTGCGTTCCTCCTCCCCCAAGTGCACCCTTCCGACAACTCCTTTCGATGACTCCTTTCGATGAGTTGCATCAATAATGAGTATTAGGCATCCCCCACGAGCGCGAAGGAACCCCGCCGGCAAGACTCGCTCTTCATCACCAATGTCGGTCGATCTTCATCCAATAAGATGCAAATTCCCCCTCGACATTGTAGTGCCCAAAGAAATGGCAAATGACCTAGGTTTTCTACACAGATGGCTACACCACCGATATGTCAGACTCGGTCAGCCCCCCTCCCCGATAACTAGGATCCTCTCCCCACGCCTCGGTCCTCATGCCACCCCCACTGTTTCTCTGAGCGAGATGAGGACACCGACGGCGATCGACGACACCCACGTATGTGTGTTTTACGGGTCTTTGCGTGCATTTTTACTACTAGTATGACATCCATTTACTGTGTTTACACTCTTCAATAATTTACTGTTGTATCTAGTATCATTTACTTGTTTTCTGTTCTATATTACCGTGTTAACTGTGTTTTACTGATATCAGGACGAGGATGTCCCCAACCATATGGTGCTCCAGGTCTGCATGAAGTTCGACAGAGGGTGTTGCTTACGGTTCATCACAAGACACGCGACATGCTAGTTTTGGCCTCAGAACTAACAGGTGCATGAAAATGATCAAAGAGTTCTGTTGCACTCTAGAGGGAAAACACGACTTCTACATGCTAGACAAGGAGCATGAACGTAGCAAGACCTCCAAGATGATTGGGTGCAAGGCATTCGTGAAGCTGCATAAGAGCCCGAAAGATGGCTCTGTACACATCAAGTGGGTTGTGTTGGAGCAGAACCATCCACTCGCTAGGATGTCATCCTTGGTCGCGTTCATGCAGTCACACAAGAACTTTGATCCCTTGCTGATGGAGCTCGTCGGTACCATGTAGGTCGGCAGTGTTGGGGTACGGGTAGGCTACGATAGCAACAAATCAAAATTTTCTACCACGTAAACAAAGAAGCCAAGCAAGTAGATGATCACATATCGTTACCACCAGACGCGCAGAGCAGCGAAAGAAGAGTTGGAGCAGCCTGGTCCAACGAAGAGCGCGTCGATGTAGCGGTCATAGTCGATCATCGAAAGGTCGAGCACGCCGGTGCGGTGGTCGTGGTCGATCGCTCCTCCAAATGACCTCTCAGGTTCCTTATGAAGATCGTGGATCGCCCTCAAACATAACAAAGAACGCGCAGAGCGCCCTACGGTATCCACACGCCCAGGAAGGAACAACCATACGCCGGTGTGCTAGCACCAAGTCGCATGGCGAGCTCTCAGAAGATGGCGCCTAGGGTTTCGTGGAACAACTCAACTCATGACTTTCGTGTGTCTCGCCTGCTACATTCACCCTCCCTCCCAACAACCTCATACATCTCCTTATATAGTGCTCGTGATGATCCTATCCAAACACGCTTGACTTAATCGATCTGTGACTTATTTGTTCTAACCCGCTAAGTATGTGACCTCAGAGGTTCATGCATAATTGGTTGTGACTCGGAAACCCTTTCTGACCACGAGTGGTTAGCGGTTCCTAGCAGGACATAACGATTCCCGAATACACATAAATTATATCGGATGAACCTTAATGCAATATGATCTATGACCAGGTCCTCATCACTTACGACAAGGTCCTATCTCTATACGACAGATTCAGATTTGGCCATGCACTCAGTTCAGAACTCCCCACGACCAGGTTTCAACCACTCTGTGATTTCGTTCGACCAGTCTACGACCAGCTTGTATCTCCATACAACTAGTCTGTAACTGATCAAACTAAGCAACCTACTCGTGTATGCTCTCTTTGCCTCACGATGTCTGGTTGAACTCCAGGTGAGATGTTGTGTCATCTATGGAGTGTTCAATACTTTTTCGATCGAGTGTCGGATAACTTCACGTGGTTGAACACTTCGACCACTAGTTGCATGGCCATGCACTTACTTTATCCAATCACAACGAGGGGCGACATCTCTTCTGTTATCTTAGGAAGGGCAAATCCCATATCCGACCAGTCACATTCCTCTGCATGTTTCATAGCATACCCGAAAGCTACCTTTATCACTACCCAGTTACGAGTAGCGATTGGCAACCCCTAAGAGTGCTATTACACATGTAGGAAACCATACTGATATCAGGTCTAAGGATTATACATCATCATTGCTTGAGACCAACTAACGACACATAAAATCATAACAACCTCAATAGTGTCTCAAGGTGGGTCAATCCAACCCCATGTTCTCTAACATGTGTTCACATTATTGATTTGATATCCCTACACCCATGACCGGTGAAACATGGTCATCAATCAATACAATGTGCTGGTCGACAGAGTCGTTGGTGTTCCGACCAGGATACATTTAGAACGACATCATATGAGTTAAAAGAGTTTCACCAACAAGTCACATACTTGTTAATCTTTATAACCAATGATTCATTCAAGGAACAGGATAACATATTATCCAATATTATGAACATAATGAAATACAATCATCTCTATGATTGCCTCTAGGGCATATTTCCAACAGGCAGGGTCCATCACAACGCTTATGGTGAACGTTTTGTCATAGATGCATGGGGGACAGCATAACATACCATCTGCGCGTTCCCTAGAAAACAAGTTTTTACTGTGTTCCATCATTGTCTTGTCTAATTTTGATGAATTACCGTCCTTTCCTTATTCATGTCATTACTTCTATGACCGTGTCAACTTATCGTTTTCCTCTTAGTCTCATTTTTACTGCCATGTTGTGTATATTTACTGTTAGTTACCATCCATTGTACTGACTAGCCCAGGAAGGCTATGAATATGCACGCTGATCACATCGACGATGTGAACAAGCTAATGGCTTTCTTCAAGGAGTGTCAGTCGCAGAATAACAAGTTCTACTACGACATGCAGATGGACGGTGACAGTGTTGTGAAAAACGTCTTCTGGAGCCACGTGAGCTGCCGCACAGAGTACGCTGACTTCAGAGACGTAGCCACTTTCAACACGACCTACAGAACAAACTGGTACAAGATGCCTCTAGCTATGTTTGTTGGCTGCAACCACCATTTGCAGAACACCATGTTCGGCATCGCATTGCTCCGTGTTGAGAAGGCAACATCCTTTGAATGGTTGTTCATGACATTTCAGACTTGCATGGATGGCAAGGACCCCATCTACATGCTAACTAGTGATTCTCATATCGTTCTAACCTAATTACTTCATATGCCGATCAAGTTTACTGCTTAACGCACATTTGTTTTTTGGTGTTCTCTGTATCTGGTCTGAATGTATTGTCAATGTTTGTAAAAATACTACGTCTCTGTACGGGTTTTATTGCCTAATTTGTTTTATTATACTACAGATCAGAACCCGGCCATGGCAGCTACCATCTCGCATGTCTTTCCACACACAAAGACTTGGCCGTAGGTGGCACGGTCAAGAAGTACAAGGTAACTCAATAAGCTATAAGCAAAGCACAACGGGCTGAAGGAGCATTTGGTTTCAGTCATATAACATCCGCTTACTCCGAGAGAGTTCGAGAATGCTTGGGAGGATCTGGTGAGAGAGTATCGCCTCGATAGGAGCCAAACCATTGCTAGTCTCTATGACCAGCGCGAAAGGTGGATTGCGTCCTACTTCAAAGATATGTACTGTAGTAGGATGAAATTCACGCAGAGAAGCAAGAGTATGAACAAGCTTGTAAAATAGAACTTCATGGATAACATGACTTCGCTCCACCAATTCACACGGAAGATGCATCGTGTGCTGTAGAAGAGGAAACACTTCGAGGCTCAGGAGACGCACTGTTCCACGGTACGTAGACAAAAAAAACACAGGTTTACTGTGATTTCCATACGCATTTACTTCAATTTCTCCTATGATTTACTACTAGCTGACTAATTTTATTATGTCTCTCACCCCTCCTTCTTTTACTACAACCCATGTATGCCATTACTTCGTGTCATTTCTGTACCTACTTCATGATATATACTGTCTTGCGTGCTCTCAGAGCCAACCGGTGAGAGCCACTCGCTTCCCTGCTCGAGGAGCAACTGGGCAAGGTGTACATGCTCTTGTGTTCAAAGAGTACAAGGAGACTCGCTTTCCAAAGTATAACCTTCCACATAAGGGCGACATAACCCGAGATTTTTTATTCCTCGTGGTCTCACGGAAACAATATACGACGTCCGTAGTCGCAACACGATTTCAAGGTGATGGCCAAGAGGAAACGGTACTTGGCTCGTGAATGTAAAAGTTGGGATCACACGGCTACTTTTATCAGATTGGGCTAGTAGTTACTATTCCAACTATTATACTTGTACCGTCCAATGCATATAGTCATTTTACTCTCATCTACACAGATGCATCGTTAATCCATCTTCGGTTCATCGCCTGCTGGGTCGTTTCGCATGGACCTAGTGCGGCGCTCACCCACTTGTAGGTCGAGAGTATCTCCACCGCCACGCGTTTCAGAGGTACACGAGGAATGCTAGGGTGGATCTGCTGACGATAGACATGTGACGACCCACCTCGTGATGTACCGTAAGAGGTCCGGGAGGACCATTTTTTTTTGCGCTGCGAAGTCACCACGGAAAAGATGTGGTAGCACCACATGGAGCTTAACCGAGGTCTGCAGACCTCCCAGAGGTCTTGCGGACCTCCCGGAGGTCGTGGGCCACCACCCGCTTCAGTAGCACCTCCAGCACATCACTAAGAGAGGTCCGCAGACCTCCCAAAGAAACCCGAAGGACCTCCTGGTGGTCCCGCCTGTGCATCCGAGCTAGTCCCGGGACAACAGAGCTAGCCCGCACAAGAACACAAGCCAATACCACAACCACGAGGTCAAACAAAGATGAAGCGCATAAATTAAACTTTATATAATAGGACCTTATGGCCAAGCTTGTTAACAAGAGGTCTGCCACCGAGGGCTTACAACACCAACGAGGACTTACAACTGCAACAAGGAGCTTTAGGGCTCAAACACTGAACACGAAAAGCCATCCAACAAGCACCACAGTTTGTTGGGTGGAGGACGCCCTAGGCTGACTTAGTAGTCAAGAACTCCTCCTCAAGAGGTCTGCAGACCGCCGCACTTGATCATCCTCATAATCTGCTTTGACACAGGGCTTAAGCCATGAGTACTTGGAATGTACTCAGCAAGTCACAGAGAGCAAAGATGCAATAATATTCATGCACGGACTTACCAATGGAGAGTTGTATGGTTAGTTTCGCATAAAGCCGATTTGAACAATAAAATAGTAATAGATTGAAAAGCAAAGAAAGTAAAACCATAGTACATAATACTTTTGATGTTTAAAAAGGTGGGGTGAGCACCAACTCACAGCCACAACCAAAAAGAAGGAGTTCAGGTCACACCCGTGACCAGGTCCTTACCCAAAACCCACTCCAGAGCACCCACTCCAGAGGTCCAAACCAACCTCGACCACTACTCCGAGCCAACCTTGACCCCTCGAGCCGCCAAGGTCTCTTCGAGGCAAAGCCAAGGCATCTCGCTGAAGTGTCCAATGGCACAAGCTTTTGAAACAGCTACCCCTTGCACCATTTCACCGAAAGCATGTCCATGACCAAGGACTTGGCTATACGAATAGATCTTTACACTCGCAGAGGTGTACAACTTACCCACAATCCACGATCTCTCTAGTGGGACGGGTTCGCCACACCTTGCTCACTTCCTAAGGTGAGCATCTAGAGAGCGTGGCAAGGCCTTTACAAAGCTTTGAACCGACTCGGCCGCCCGCTAAGGTTTTTAATCCCTCCTCGTGGTCTAGAAGTCCGCAGGTTATGGGTGCCCTCTTGCGCCAACGAATCACACGCCAACCACAACAGCCCCAAGCCAACCCATTGCTAATTATTCAGCCTGCACCATTCCCATAAAATGATCTTGTGGTTGCTTTGCTTGGCCCAGCTCAACAGACACAAAGTGAAGTCCTTAATTGTGCCAAGGCAAGACTTCCACAACCAAGTGTGCAAAGCACCCACTACTCACTCCGCCTTCTTGCCTCAAAGAAACAATTTGTATAAGCCCATGCCAAAAGACCACCCAGCCTTGGCACAACAGCTTTTAACCAAGTGATCTCACACCACTAACACAAATTTTAGGCGCCCCGCCATAGTCGCTCAACAATGGCACCACCACATATTTCATATTTATTAGTCAAGATTATTAGAGATGAAGCATGATACGCTCGAACCACGTTTTCTAAGCAAAGGTCAGATAAGACCCACGGCCCCTATGTTGGCAAATAACAAAGAACACCAACTAAATTATCCACCCTAAGGCTCACAAGGTGAACATGACAACATGATGGAGACAAGGTATAAAGGAGGCATAACAAAGAAGTAGGCAAGTAACTACAGCCCAAACCATTTTCATATAAACATAGCCATGCATGATAAAGTAAAACCGAAATACATTTACTTAAACTTGGTTCAAGATGATCTGGGGATCTGTGGCTTGCCTTGGTCAAGCAAAGGAGAGCCTTCTGCAAAGAAGAGCCGGGTCCAAGATCTCCTCGAACTCGTGATCTACACGTTAGAAGAAAACCAAATAAGCAAAACCACACTAAGCCGAGAACTTCAAAAGAACCAAAAGGAACTCAAACCAACTCAGCCAAAAAGGAAACTAAGAGGCTTAACACACCTCAAAGAGCTCTTGGGAAAGGTCTTGCACAAGGAAGAACTCGAAGCAGATGAGGCAGGAAGGAAGAAATGAGCAACAAAGTTACAAAGGTCGCCCGCCTGTGCTTTATATAGCCGAGTTGGTAGTGTGCACCACAAGGAAAAACTCAATGAGGTGTAGGCATCGGGACAACTAGGGCAAGGCTTGCCCTAAAAGAATTGAAATAAAGTACTCAGATATGATGCAGATTTAATGTGACCCGACACCTATTAAATGCGCACAGAGTTCTGAGGCAAGAGCAATAATTACAAGGTGAAGAGGGGCTGGCAAGTGGGGCCAGTCAAAAGGGTGCACCACAAGTCAAAGAGGTGGCCCCACCGCAAGGGTCATCCCCGCCAAAGACCACTGTGAGGTCCTGGGCAAGAGGTCCAAGACACTCAGAGGGGGAGGTCCTGGACAGGAGGTCCAAGGACTCAAGAGGAGGTTCTGGACAAGAGGTTCGTTAAAGCTCACCACGAGGAGGTCTGACGCCGACACTGCACAAGGGAGGCTCCAAGGGTCAAGATTTCAAGGGAGGACCTCAACGGTCCAGATCAAAGGGTGCAGGGAGGTCCCACCAATAGGATATCCTGATTTAGGAGGGTGGTCTCATAAAAGACCAAAGAAGGACCGAGGAGGTGGTCTTTGCAAAACAACCAGGAGGAGGTCCCGAAACAAGGAAAACGCAGAAGAAAGCAGAGAGCCGCTCGATTAAAATCGGAAGGCCCAAAAAGGATAGGAACGTTCGGACCAAACTAACGTGCCCTTAGGATCGGGCCATCCAAACCACATCGGATGGTCCTAAGGTTAAGAAGGCAAGGCCTCAAGCGATACAGCCACGAGAGTCAAAGATGGGTCCAAGCGCTAAGGAGGTCTTGGACCTAAGGAGGTCGGAACCTTGGATCCAACTTAAGGGAGGACCTGGACGGCTAAGATCTCCCGAGAGGAGGTCCTAATGGCCAGATCCTAACAAGGGGAGGTCCGAGCGGCTAGATCTCAACAAGGAGAGGTCCGAGCGGCTAGATCTCAACAAGGGGAGGTCCGAGCGGCTAGATCTCAACAAGGGAGGTCCGAGCGGCTAGATCTCAACAAGGGAGGTCCGAAAGGCTAGATCTCAACAAGGGAGGTCCGAGCGGCTAGATCTCAACAAGGGGAGGTCCGAGGCTAGATCTCAACAAGGGGAGGTCCGAGCGGCTAGATCTCAACAAGGGGAGGTCCGAAAGGCTAGATCTCAACAAGGGAGGTCCGCGGCTAGATCTCAACAAGGGAGGTCAGCGGCTAGATCTCAACAAGGGGAGGTCCGAGCGGCTAGATCTCAACAAGGGGAGGTCCGAGCGGCTAGATCTCAACAAGGGGAGGTCCGAGCGGCTAGATCTCAACAAGGGGAGGTCCGAGCGGCTAGATCTCAACAAGGGGAGGTCTGAGCGGCTAGATCTCAACAAGGGGAGGTCTCGAGCGGCTAGATCTCAACAAGGGGAGGTCTCGAGCAAGCTAGATCTCAACAAGGGGAGGTCTGAGCGGCTAGATCTCAACAAGGGGAGGTCTGGATCTCAAAGAGGTTCAACCCAACAAAGGAAGTTAAGAGAGAAGAGACAAACCCAGGGACACACAGAGAGGCTCAAACAGCAAGGAACACCAACAAAGAACTTAATTAAGGCTTAATTAATTCCAATTGAACTCTCAGATTTCAAGACGTCGGGTTAAGCTTTGGATTCTCAATAAAGCCAAATGGTTACTTTTATTTTGAATACTGTGCAAGAAACTTTAAAGAAAACGGACGTTACAAGACACGACCTTATGCAGGTCGGACCCGATGGGATGATCGAGATGTATCAAGACACCACCTTCCGACAGAGGTCAGGCGCGCAGGAGGTTAGGGTGCAGACGAGTCTTGGATATGATAGAGACAAGGAGGTCCTCAAGGCGCTTCAGATGTAGCTTCATACCGCACTCCAACGACATTGGCCTGGTGGTTCATGAGATTGTTGAGCCTGGTGAAGCTAACAATGATACGATAAATCCATCAGCACCTCCTCTGTCATAGACCAAAGGTCACAAACGAGCCAATGCCGAACTAGAGCAAAGTTCTGCACTGGTGGGGAACAAGATGACGAGGGCATGCAGCATATGCGGCCTGAAAACCGGTCACAACAGTATTACCTGCCCAACGCTACCCCAAAACTCCTCATCTAGAGGGTGAGGGGGCAGCAGTGGCAACGGTAGGGGGAAGGAAGGGAAAGTACAAGGCGAGGGAGAGGAAGGTTCGGTACACGCCACCAACTGATTCATGACGATGAATCGGAAGAGGACGATGCTAAAGACAATCTTAGCGTAGGGTCCGGCGGCAACGACATGTGTTGAATAACTATGTTTTTTTACTTCCATATAGTAACACATTTACTGCCTTGTCTTATGTGTGATACAATGTTACATCTGCCAACTGGAAACAGAGCACGCTATTCGGCTCGCGTTGCATGTTATTCACGTGATATATGAAGTCTCTTGCTGTAATATCACGTGGTATTACTACTTGTTGTTATTGTATCCATAGTAGTCTATTACTGTCTTCCGCGTAGTGGTTACTTTTGTTTATTTGATCGAAGAAAGAATGCAACTGATATGTTGTAGTTGTTTTACTGTATAATGTACTAATTTGTTGTAGTGATTTATTGTATTGATATGCTGTAGATGTTTTATTGTATAATGGAAATAACATTACTGACATTTGTTTTTGTTTGGAATTACTGTGTGTGTAAAGACTTTACTTTTAAAACGTAACACTACCGCTCTATCTCCCAATGCGTCTCTTCGTCTCCTCCCAAACGACTTATAAATAAGTACATCAGCTTGCGAAGGTTGAATTTCACACAAACCCAAGCCTTCCCCCCACTAAAAAAAACTCCAAGACACACACTCAAACTAAAAAAACACAACACAAAAGGGGGGAAAATGCCTTCAAACTCTTCTTTCGCTGCCCTACCACTGATGGTTCTATCCTACCTAGCCCAGATTTATTAGCAGCTATCTAGTCGGAGCCTGAGCCAGGTTGCAGACCATGATTATGTCCGTGACCTCCTCCGTGCTCAGCCGCACACTGCACCTCCTACTCAGTCGGACCAATATCATGGTGTCCGAGGTCCGACGAACCAACATCATCACAGAGATCATCTGCTCGAGCTACGTGGATCGTGTCAAAGCATCGATCTAAAGGCTCGATGACTTCACCGACAAGCAAAACGCAATAATTGACCTCACCGAGACCATGGAAGAGATGAGCCACCCCATTTGACTATTTTCACACGCTTCCTTCGACGACGACATGAAGCTCGACCGTCACAAGGAAGGAGCAGTGGAGATGTTTCTCCACATATTCCCGATCAAGTCTCCGCTGAAGTCCACGAGCGGGCTTATGAACACCTGAGGACTACGACAGGGTCCTACCTTGGCCACTAGGGCCACCTTTCTATATCCTTTTTTTCCACACTAGTGCAGGAATAGCTAGTGTACATAGTTCAACAAAAATGATAGCAAGTACATATCACACGTTTTATTCATCATGTGAGAGTTTTATTAAAAAAGGGGACAAGGACAAGGCCTAAAGAAAAGTATAGCGGAAAGCATAATTAAGTTAGTAGTAGGCCACACGATATGCCATAGGCAATCATCTAGGGCACACCTAGTCATCCAAGTCCTCACTCGCAACACAAGATTCTCCTTTGATCAACGATTTTATTACAAGGTTAGTACAAAATGTACTCCACAAGTTACACCCAATAACAGATGACTTATATGGCTAAGATTGCATAAAACGACATTTTTAATTTAAATATCTTTACTAAGTTTCAAGGAAATTATACTATATCTAGAAATAGATTTTTTATTTTTAATCATTATTTTGAGTGTAGGATAAACCTCCATACACGATTGGTGAATGAATAAACCCCTTAACACTAGGCCGTTTCGCCCAATTTCCGATTTGATAAATTATCTAAAAAACATTATGTTAAATCATTTTTAAATCAAAATATAAAATCTAACTTTGAGTGGTTTTGTTTCAAAGACATCCATGACCGTGGACATGGCTATTGGAAGAGTTTTCTACTTTGTAGAGTTTGTACAATTTTACTCACAAGAGATAGTCTACTTAATATGTTGGCCAAGACACGCCAGAGACGCATGACTCTATTGATGCACTCACTTGGTGGTCGAGATCAATCAGAGACCAACAATGAGCTTTGAGCGTAGAGAGGATCGGGTATTATCTAATCGAGCTTGGTGATGCTTCGGCGTGGAAGGGTGCCGGAGGTAGTTTCTAGCGATAAAGGACTCAAGTGGTGCGATCAACTTTGATGAGGCGGTAATGACGGTAGTGAAATTCGCAAAATATGAACTTTGCTAAAATCAGAAACCTTAAATCGCAATACAAGTAGAGCTTTAGGGCGGGATGCTTGGGGTTTGGGATGCGAGACAAAGGTGATCCTAGGGGGCCTTTTATAGGGTAAGGCCGAGACCAAGGAGGCATTTTAGCAATGAGTTTGATTCGACCCGAGAGGACATATAATGATTCTTGCCAGATTCGGAGAAGATAAGAGTCAAAGTTTGTTGTAGAGAGATCAGGATTTAATTCCATGAGATCGGGCCGTGGGATTTATGGGCCATTTGCCGTTGTCGGATGGAGCTCAAGAAACGCTAATGGCGGCGTGAGCGACACGCGTGAGGAGAACAAAGGCGAGGGTAGGAGAAGGACGTGACGGTGGGTCCCACATGTCACGAGGGTGAGGAACGATGTGAGCGGCGTTTTCGGGAGGAAAGGCCACGGGCTAGGGCCGAGAATTGGGCCGTAAAGGGAAAAACAGATCGGGTCAAGAGATTTGGTTTCTGCTGAATTTCGAGATTTTAAATACATTTTCTATTTTAGAAATTACAGAAAATACAAATAGCAAATTCAATTAAAAAATTCTAGAAAATATATCCAAGCCAATAGAATTCCAACAAAATAGTTTTGACAATTGTTGATGTTGACACTAATCATATTAAATGGTTTTTCTATTGAAAGTCCAAATTAAGCTTGATTTAAAATTCAAATAAAATTTTGGGTGAATTTTCCGAGGCTAAACTAATAAAAATATTTTTAAGGCTAGAAAATTGGGATGTTACATTAATCCTCCTAGGCATTTGTGGCTCTAGTCGTATTGCTTGTTGAAATATGCCCTAGAGGCAATCATAGAGATGATTACATTTCATTATGCTCATAATATTGATAATATGTTTTCTTGTTCCTGAATAATATTTTTAATATTTGTTATCAAGTATGTGACTTGATTGTGAAACTCTATATTTCGCGATGATTATTCTTAAACGCTCCTAGTCGAAAACATATGAGAACACATATGAATAGACTAGCATATGTATTGGTTGATGACTATGTTTCATGTGTCATGGATATGGAGATATCAAACCAATAATATGGGCACATGTTAGAGAACATGGTGTTGATAAGACCCACCTTGAGACACTATTGAGATTGTTATGATTCTATGTGTCGTTAGTTGGTCTCAAGCAATGATGATGTATAATCCTTAGACCTAAGATCAGCATGGTTTCCTACATGTGTAATAGCACTCTTAGGGGTTGCCAAACGTTGCTCAGAATCGGTAGTTATAAAGGTAGCTTTCATGCTATGAAACATGCACAGAATGTGACTAGTCGGATATGGATTTGCCCTCCTAACATAACAAGAGAGATGTCTCCGCCCCTCATTGTGGTCGATAAAGAATGTGCATGGCCATGCCACTAGTGGTCGGGCGTTCACCACATGAAGTTATCCGACACTCGATCGAAAGTAAGTATTGAACAGTCCATGGATGACACAACATCTCACCCGAGTTAACCAGATATCGTGAGGCAAAGGGAGAATACACGAGTAGGTTGCTTAGTTCGATCAGTTGCGGACTGGTCGTATGGAGATACGAGCTGGTTGTAGACTGGTCGAATGTAATCATAGAGTGGTCGTAACCTGGTCGTGACCAAATATGAACTGGTCGTATAGAGATAGGACCTGTTCTTAAGTGATGATGACCTGGTCATAGATCATATTGCATTAAGGTTCGTCCGATATAATTTGTGTGTATTCGGGAATCGCTATGTTCTGCTAGGAACCGTTAACGACTCGTGGTCAGAAAGGGTTTCCAAATCACAACCGATTACGCATAAACCTAATGGGTCACACACTTAACGGGTTGGAACAAACTAGTACGGATATGATTCGTCAAACGTGTTCGGATAGGATCCGCCACGAGCACTATATAAAGAGATGCTTGAGGTCAGGCGCTGGCTTGATGAGAGTTGCTCCATCGAAACCCTAGCCGCCATCTTTCCTCGACATACCGCTGGTGACTTGGTGTTAGCACACCAGCGTACGGTTGTTCCTTCCCTAGACGTGTGAATACCGTAGAGGCACTACTGCAGTTGTTGTTACTCTTGAGGACGATCCGCGATCTTCATAAGGAACTACAGAGGTTGCTGGAGGAGACGATCGACTCGCGAGGACACTAGACGATCGACTATGACCATCGATCGACGCGTTTCGACGATGACGATCGACTATGACCACTACATCGACACGCTTCACGCTGGACCAGTGTCCTAACTCTTCTTCCGCTGCCTCGCAAGGTTCGTGGTAATGATCTGCGTGATCATCTTCTTGCTTGGCTTCCTTGTTTATGTGGTAGAATTTTTGAATTGTTGCTATCATAGCCTACCAATATCCCTACATTGCTTACAAACTCAGAGTAGCTTTAGCTCTTAATCTTGTGCAAATTGAAAATTCAAGAATAGCAAGCTTTGTGATCCCTCATGTGTGCTTAATTTTGTACAAACTACTCTCGAGATTGCTTGTCGTTAACATGAACTTGAGATAGTTTGATGATCTCGACGATCTCATGGGGACCGCTTGTCAATTCTCGACATGAACTTCAAGATTTGTCGCCTGCTGAAGCTTAGGAGGCGCTCGATGGCTCCTAGTCCAGACTCGCTTTTCCGATATAGACTCTCTAAACAACTCTACATGTGCTATCTAAATGCAAAATATCACAATTTGTGTAGAAGTATAGGTGATTGAGTTATTTTGAGAAAAATGATTCACTTTTGGAATTTATGGCCTCTAGAATGATCAATTGTAGCTTTTTTTTGTCTCACATTGACCATTTGACATGGCTTGGCTCATTCTAGGATACCTTTAGTTGATCTCACAATTGTGAAGCTTTACACAACTTGTAATAAATTTGATTGCTTCATCTTATGTTATCTTACTTAGTTTGGCTATATATATCTTGATATGACCTTGATAGCTTTTCATACTTGATATACCTTGTGCATTTTAGAAATGCTAGCTTGTTCATGATTGGTTAATTTCCAAAGCTTCTTGTACTAAAAAACTTGGAAATCTAAAATTAAAGCTACTCCATTGCATTTTATGCATGCTCGTTTATGCTTCTTCTATGCACCTTGGCATTGAAATCCTTGATGAGAGGAAGTGTGATTCCTTGATAACTCAATTGTCAAAGGAGGAGGAGATAAGACAAAATGATAATCGGGGAGAATTTGGGAAAATTGCAAGAAAGAGGAGAAAATAGAAAAAATCCTAAAATTGGTAGATCTTCGGGAGGGAGCATCTCGATGCATTCTTGTGCTCTTAATGTTATTTCTTGACTTGAATTGCATTTCTTGAAACCTCACTATGATCAAAGGTCAAATTGAACGATTGCTCTTCCATATGGATCTTGAGTGAATTTTTGGTGCACTCTCTTGAATTGAAGCTTTCATACACTCTATTGTCTCATTTAAGTTGCTTCAGCATTCCTCAAGCCAACTTGGTCATTTTCATGGTTTTTTCTTGCTTATGGACTAAGTTGTGCCTTTGTGCAAAAATGAGCGATATTTTCCAAAACAATCTCCAATTTGCTTTTTTCGGAAGTTGCCAATGTGTTCATAAAGGGGAGATTGTGGATGCCATAGGATATGCTCTAATCTTAGTATGCTAAACAATTGGCAATAACATCGAGGCGCTTTGGAGAAACCCTCATTTTGGGATGGTTTGCATCATCACACATAGATAGTCCTGACCTGCCTTGGTGATGGTCGACAAGCCAGAGTCGGCCAGACATCGACATGGGTGGTGATCTGACCTGGTCAAAAGTCAACCTTAAATTTTGAGGAATGTGACCTAACAAGTGTAGAGTGTTAGGAGGTGAGTTTGCACGAAGTTTCATGGAAAAATGGAGTTTTGAGACAAAAGTAGATAGAGTTTTGCCGAATATCCAAAACAGACTTTCTAGGTCCTGGGAAATTTTCTTGAGCGGTTTGACCAGCTAGTGGTTGGCGGTTAGACCAATGGCCACCGATCGATTAGGGTGGTGGTTAGACCATCCATGGAAGCGGTCTCGACCGCCAGTTCCCTGCTCATGCACTAGGGCGGTGAAATTGTGGGTTACGCCAAAGTCACGCAGTTTGAATGCATATGTGTCCGGAATCAATTTCTTGGTCTATTGTTATGCGTGGTTTGGAGTCAATGATGGTCAATGGCGAGGATGGTCGGGTCTAGACTAGGAGAGCCGAGGTCCAAAACGATTGAGAATGCCGTGTGAAGTCATTGACTCAAGCACGACGCAGAAGATGGACAAGGATGACCAAACAGAGGTTCGGCAGACGGGTTGCATCAAGTGGCACGGAGTCTGCAAGTTCCATGATGATTCCTGGGAGCCTGGCCAAGATTTTAGAACCGAACTTACGAAAGATTGTTTGATTTGGGGGTTCCCTAGGCTCCAATCACACAGAGAGAGGCTATGACGGATTTTTATACAAGTTCTGCCTTCTCCTGTGGAGAATAACAACCCTACTCCCCTGTCTATGTATTGAGTATGTCAGACATAATATCAAGAGAAAGACTAGAATGGTGCACCTTGTGCTCTTGATCGTGTTTCGATTGCCCTCCCCGATCCTTCCGATGATTTTGCCTTTATAGTGCTCTGAGTGTGTCGCTATTCTTCCAAATTCAAAGGGCACCTTAATGTTCCAGATTATGGAGCTATTACTAGAGATTATTGTGGGAGTAGTAACGTTCCCATGTCGTGAGGCAGTTATCACCATGGCAGGGAGTTCATTCGTGCCATTATTCCAGAGAATAATAGCGTAATTTACTGCCTATATCTTCAAATATGGTGCGGAAGATTCCCAGGTCGATTAGGCCCACATGTCTGTAAGCCACATTGACTAGAGACTGGTTGTAGAAGAGCTTAAAGTAAGTGACCCGAGCCACTTAAAGTAAGTGACCCGACAAAGTACATCGTCCACTGGTCATGGGAATCAGATCGATCCTTAACTGTTCGTGGTTTGTCCATTCTACGACAAAGTCCGCCAAGATTCGCGATTTAATGGTCATTCGAGACACAAAATGGAGGTCTAACTCCCCAAGTTCTCATCGACCATTTAGACATGCGCCCCGCTACTTATTCTCGAGGATTACTCCTAAGGGAAACTCAGACCAGATAATTATCTTGTGCTACCAAAATAATGCCGCAGCTTCTCAAGACAGAGGTGGGCATAGAGAAGTTTTTGGACCCGAGGGTAACGCCCCTAGGCCCGCTGCAAAACTTCACTTACATAGTAAACTGGTCGCTGGATGTTTTCACGCCTAACGACTAGTAATCGCACTCACTACCCGTGGCGTGGCGCCTAGATAAATTAAGAGCATCACTTCGGTCGGGAAATCAAAACAGAGCACTTGTAAGATATCTCTTAACATCCTCAAAGGCAGCGCTTGCTTATTCTTCCGACCACCAAACCCTCGTGCTTCCTTA